>JAULAV010007135.1:0-25000 GCA_030789695.1 Scilla litardierei
AGCAGCCCGTAGCTGCTGCCGCTGTCTTTTCTGACGCCGTCCCGCATGCGCCGTCGATCCCCTCGGCCGGAGAGCGCCTCCCATCGATCCTCTGAGTCGCCCGAAGCCGCAGTGTCGCCCTATCTCATGGTAGCACGTGCGAGGACGCAACAGCAGCAACTCCGCCGCTCATCGTTCTTCGATCACCGCCGGCTGTTTTTCGACCATCACACAGGCCGCTGGCTGACCCCCTATGTAGATGCCGCTGACTGCAACTTTTGCAAGCCCCGCCCGCCATCTGTTTTAGCGTGAAGAGCCGCAACAGCAGCGGCCAAGCTGCTGCTCCTGATTTCTGATGCTGCGCCACCGCAGGCACAGCTCCACAGCCCCAGGCGACAACTTCTAGGCCGTACAACACTCGACTAGCATTGCAACGGTTTTTCGTAACCGTTACGTGTCCGTCGCTCGCTCTTTCGGCTCCCCGTGACCTTTGTGCCTCCTTACTCGCTATCCGTGTTGTCGAAGCCTTTGGACGCCTTCCCAACGTTCCCTTCATCGCTGTTTCACTTTCCTAATCGCTGCCCCCTTCGAGTTCACTACCGTAGATCCGCTGTGCCGTTCAGATTGGTCGCCGTTCAGACTCTACTTCTGATCTGCGTCAAACACCAGAGAGGTTAGTCCACCCGAACTCATAGCAAACCCACACCGTAACAAAACTGAACCCTAACTAAAAATCGGACAATGATAACTAAATTTACTTATCCGCACCAGTAAAACGATGTCACTGTAGAAATCGACCGTCAGACAACTTTTCTGTGCATATAGGGTAGTGGTCGATCTAGGTTGATGGAACACCAAAACGTGACTTATGACAATTTGGATAGTCCTGCTAATCTAGAAACAAACCCTAGTAGGACTTGATGAAAATCGCGACCTGACACCGTCGCCGTGACACTGTTTCAGACGGACTACTGCGGACGCGACGCTTGGAGAGACGCCCCGGACGGACGACACGCTCACCACCGCAGGCAAGTGGACTTACTTGCACTTTTGGCCATGCCTTGGCCTTAAACTGTTAGGACTAATAAACTGTGAACAAAGAGAACCGGACGTGAAATGATATCGTCCGGGACGCCCCTGACGACTTAGACTTGACAACGAAGTCTAAGCGCAATTACAACAACTTTTGATACCATAGGGTTATCTTGTGTGTGCGTGTGGACCCTCAAGAAGAACCATTTCTGTCATGTCACGTCGTGTCTTGTTATACACAGCCTGCGGGCAATGGGGCACTCTCCGAGTGATCCCTTGTACGGATACACAGCCTGCAGACGATAGGGCACTCTCTGAGTGATCCCTTGTACGGATACACAGCCTGCAGGTAATAGGGCACTCTCCGAGTGATCCCTTGTACGGACATATCCTGTCTTGAGCACTTGGGTTGGGGTAGGGTTGAGCGTGTGCACGGGGAGAGGGTCTGATCCCCCTCGAACCGTAAGGTGTGAACCCTTCGAGTCACACGTGTCTTGTCTTTTCTTGTCCTGTCCTGTCTTGCTGGTCTTGTCACATCTTGTCACGACCCGTTTAGGTTAGTCCCGTAGTCGGTAGCACACGCTACGATTACTGCTTGCTACGCTTTACTTTCCTGCTGAGTTTACATTCTTTTGATACTTTTTTATAACCCCAGCATGCTAATCAACCAGTAAACTGTTGTTTAATAGTTCGGTACACTTGCAGTGGAGTCTAACCCTTTTTGTAGACTTTACCTGATGTACAGTTCCTTTCTTTTGGGTGCTGTACGTCAGGTGTCGAGCCAGAGTTTGTGGACGAGGCAGACTTACCGGAGTACGTGGAGCCTGGGGACGTCGACCCAGAGTACATGCCTGACGAGGACCAGACCTTGAGGACTTTCAGTCGCCGCCTTTAAGAGGTTCCTACTTTTACTTTGCTCTTTCGATAGGTTGTTACCATGCTTAGGCTTCTCTTTTTAGACTTTGTACTCACTGGATATTATCTCTCTATATTAATGAATGCCACTTTCTTTCTGTACTTTCTATTGTCCCGAATCTTATTAATGCAAGAACCTGAAATTTTAAGATGGTACCCCTACAGACGCTTATTGGGTCCGAGCTTCACAGCTCCGGCCCAAGCGGGCCTTAGTCACGATTCACCTCCGTAGTTTTGGGAAGCGGGGCGTGACATGTTTTAGTGGTGGCCCATGCAGGTCATGCAAAATTTCGGAACAATAAGAGTACCGCATTCATTTAATATCCATGTACAAGTCTAAACTAGGTTTTTTCCAGTCTTAGATGGTAGGAAGACTTAGATAGACATCCAGGTTTGATAATCTGACACCTTGGTTAAGATTTAGTCATCCTCGTCCTAGGATACCTTAGTAGCCCACACTTGACTCTGACCGTGTTAGATTTTAGAGCCATTTTTTTAGTCGTTTGCTCGGGTCTATCGACTTCGGGCCCAGCAGAACGTAACCTTGATTCTCTTAGGAACCTTCCCCTTAGATCCTGATTACAGTCTAGCTCATTAGGAAGTCTTAGTGCAGAGTTCTCCTGATCTTTAGACGGCCCGATAATTAGAATCCCTGACTTATAGCATCTTTCTGATCATTACCCTTATGTGTCATTGACCGTAGGATTCCACCGTGACTTTTCATGGTTCATCTCCTAGTCATATTTACGTTTGGATCATTTGATTCTTTTCCTTGCCCTTGAATCACGTGATCCATTCGTCGGTAGTCGCCAATCGTTAAATCTTTTCCATTCAGCCTCCCGATTCTTCTAAAGAATTTTCAATATTATATTTTTCGAATTCCTCCCCCAGTTTCAATTCTTTGAAAAAAAAAGCTTTAACTTGGATTTCCTACCTTTCGGTTAACTTGAATGCATTCTTTGAATTTCAAAATTTCACATCAAAAATCTTTAATTACCATCTTATAATGTTTCTAACCTATATCTTTGATGCGATATTTTATTATGCGCGGGAATTGCGGACTGGCGATTACGGGCGACTCGGAAATTCCATCTAAGGGCGGCGGTGTTTCACTGGGTGGCAATGGCAACCCTCGCTCAGTTGGCGGTGGTCGTGGCGATTTTGGTGCGGGTCCTTCGAAGATCCCTACGTCCAGGAGGGATGTTGGCGTTGATCGACCCAGATCTCAATCGGATGGAAAGCTCAGGTTGGGGGATTTGGAAGGTTGGCAGGAGGTTCGTAGGGGTTGTCCACGCCTTACTAAGCTTGGGGGTAGCACTACGCAGGCTGGTAGGAATGGATCATCCCATTGGCGGCCTCATCTTCGTACCCCTGTTACTGCGGCAAAGAACATGACTGCAAGGTCGGATCTCGCGCACCAGGTGTTTGTTACAATTCCCCCTAGACCAAAAGTACCAATTACAGTTGATACCAGTGTTGCGAAGCGATCGTGGATTGATGTATGTGCTGATAGGCGATCCTTTGGTGTGGGCTTATCCATGTCTAAGGTTCCACCTTTGTTTACTATTGATGGTGCTCCTCGTGCGAGGGTTCCGGCTGCTTTGGTTGAACGGGGTGCGGAGAGATGGAAACACACCCTAGTTGGCTACGTGCTTGGGGATGCCCCATACTATGGACAAATTGTGGCGTGGGTAGAGAGGCTGTGGAGATTGAAAAAAAGAATTCAGGTCTATAGTAAAGATAATGGTTTCTTTTATTTTCGATTTGAATCACCTGAGGAATGTGAGAGAATATTGAAGGGTGGACCATGGCTTTTTGATGGAAGACTGGTGGTGCTGAAAAAATGGAGTTTGGATTTGCGTCATGACTGTGATATCCTCATGTCGGCTCCTGTTTGGGTACAATTCCACGGTGTTCCGTTGTATATGTGGAACCTAGAGACTCTTAATATAATTGCCTCCGTTCTTGGCACCCCAATGTGTCTTGACCGAGCAACGGCTACTTTAGACAGGATCACCTATGCCAGATGTCTCATTGAGGTGGATGCTTCGGCCCCGTTGCGGAAATCTGTTGAAGTGGAACTAGATGGAGGAGTTATCATCAACATTGAGGCAAAATACGAAGGAGAACCACCGAGGTGTAGTAAGTGTGTCTGTTTTGGTCACTCTGACTCTCAATGTCCAACTAGTCCGGAGCACCCTTCAATCCAAGAAGACGGTGAAGTTAAGCAGCTTGTAGATGGGTGTTTGGGTAGCAAAATCAATCAACCAGAGATCTCTATTTCAGCAGAAATTGTCAACACAACTCTGGGAGATAAGGGCTTTAATACTGCCAATGAGGAGCAGGGCATTGATCCTGTACCGGTCCCAAGCGCTGAGGTTGGATGTGGCGCTCCGAAGCTTAATTTAGATGAGTCTCAAATAGTTGGCACTAGGGTCACGGCTGGGCCAAGTGATGCGACCGTGGCTGCCTCTCCACATGGGATGTCCGAATGTAAACTTCCCCAGCTTGGACAAGAGGCATCCAGTTCTTCTACTACTATTCAGAAATTGGATCTGGTCCCTGCGAGGAACATTACAGTACCTGGGTCTATAATTCAGTGATCTTTACCCTTGCCTTCGCTACTTGAAGACTCACCGAAAGATGAATTGGATAGGGTTCCAACTGTGCTTGCCTTGGATAATCCTGTTTGGGAAACTGAAGAGCTAATGTGTCTAAAGTAGGCTGAAGAGGTCAAGAAAGGCAAGAAGAAGATGGATTGCCCGGTTGACACCAGTGCTAGGAGGAGCTCCAGGATACACGGTAGCACTCCTAAAATTCCCATCAATAATTAATGACAGTATTTATATGGAACACCAGGGGTTTGAACAGCCCAGTTCGTCGTAAAGACCTACGTGATAGAGTATCTTCTATTAAGCCTTCAGCTCTTGTCCTGTTGGAAACGAAGCTCAAATCTCCTTTAGATAAGAAGAATTCTGTTCTAACTAAGTCTTGGATCTTGTTCAGTAATATTGACAAAGCTCCAGGAGGGCGCATCTTAATAGGCCTGGATCCGGCGATTTGGAGTGCATCTCTTATCTCTTCTTCGGATCAGTATATCTCTGTGCTGTGTACCAATGCTGGCAGATTAGTTTTTGCTCTGACTGGGGTCTATGTCCGGAATACTGTTAGTGAAAGGCGGATGTTATGCAGCCTCTTGAAAGATGATGCGGCCAATTTGAATTGTAGTGCTTGGATTGTTGGCGGTGATTTTAACAATGTCCTAACTACTGCAGACAAGGTGGGGGGAAGAAAAGTGGAAGAGAAGTTCCTATTTGACTTTAATGAATGGGTCACTACTTGTCGGCTTCAGGAACTTAAAAGTACCGGGAAAAAATTTAGCTGGTGCAATAATAGGGTTGGGGATGGCAGTATCTCTGCCCGCCTCGACCGTGTGTTTGTAAATGCCGCATGGCTCAATCTTCTCACCGATTCTTTCACGGAGTACATGGTTCCCCACACGAGTGACCATTCCCCTATGGTCCTCCGGCTCCACCGTCAGGTAAATCCCGATCCTAAGCCCTTCAAATTTTTTAATTATTGGACTAAATGCCCTGGAATCTCGGAGATTGTCGAGGATAGTTGGCAGGGCTATGTTGTGGGTACTCCAATGTTTTGTGTGGCTCAAAAACTGAAACGATTGAAGCCTATTCTCCGCTCTTGGTCCTCATCTTACAATGCTAGTAAACTCGTGAATGCGGGCCGCTCAAAGTTGGAGGCTATTAGAAACAATCCCCTTCTCCACTCGGACCACTCACTACAAGGCCTTGAGCAAGCTGCTATCAAAGAACTAGCTTATGCTATGAGTCTAGAGGAGGATATGTATCGTCAGAAAATTCGGCAGGACGGGATGAGCTTGGGTGATCGCAACACAAATTTTTTTTATAATGCTATGAAATCAAGAGAGAGCTACAACAATCTTGGGCATTTAGTGGACTCTATGGGAAGGCAAAAAATTTCTTATTCTGAATTAAAGATGGAGGCTTTTGAATATTATAAGGGTCTTTTTCACCAGAGCCACTATGCTACCTCTTTCCCTGCTCTTTCGCCTAAGCGCATTCTTACTAAAGATGCTACGTCTTGGATTATCAGGCGAATTTACAACGAGGAGATTAAGACTGTGGTCTTTCAGATGGGCCCCGATAAGGCACCAGGGCCAGACGGCTACAATGGTCATTTCTTTCAACATTACTGGCATCTTATAGGGGAGGATGTTACTGGTGCAGTGAAGTCGTTTTTCTCCTCAGGAAAAATTTTGAGACAACTCAATCATACTCATTTATCTCTAGTGCCTAAAAATTCTAATGCTTCTTCTCTCTCCGACTATAGGCCGATTGCGTGCTGCAATGTTTTATACAAGTTTATTAGCAAAATTATTTGCAACAGGCTCAAGGTGGTGATTCATGAGTTGATATCTCCGAATCAGGCGGCTTTCCTCAAAGGAAGATTGTTATCGGATTGCACCCTTATTACCCATGAGCAGATTAGAGACTTTAGTAACCCAATGCGGGGTAGGGCCTGCCTTAAGTTGGATCTGAGAAAAGCTTTTGACAGCGTCAATCGGGAATTTATTCTCTTCTTTCTGAGACAGTTGGGCTTCCCAGATGTTTTCATTGGCTGGATCAAAGTCTGCATATCCTCACCCACTTTTTCTGTCATGGTTAAGGGTTCGCCTGTGGGGTTCTTTGAGGGCAACAGGGGTATCAGGCAAGGAGATCCCCTTTCTCCATACTTGTTCGTTATAGTTATGGAAGCTTTCTCCATATTAATTTCTAAGGCCCTCAGCTGTGGGTCGCTGCAGCCTATGTGTCGTACTGGATCCATATCTCATCTCCTATTTGCTGATGCCCTGCTAGTTTTCTGCAGAGCTAATGTTAAATCCTTTAAGAGTATTAAGACTGTTCTTCAGACATTTTATGAATTCTCCGGTCTCCAAGTTAATTGGGAGAAGAGCAACGCCCTTTTCAGCAAGGGGGCTAAAAACAAGCATGGCCAGGCAGACTTATTGGGTATCCAAATCTCCACTTCTATCTCCACTTATTTGGGATTGCCTTTATCTTCCAAGTATCTAAAATCTCCCATGTTCAGTAGGCTGGTGGATAAGTGCAAAAAGAGGCTCTTGGGCTGGTCGTCGTCTATGTTATCCATTTCTGGGCGGATTGAGCTGGTCAGGACGGTTATTTACGGTATGGTTGCTTTTTGGATGCAAGCTTTTCGGCTCCCCCATTCCGTCGTCCGGGCTATTTCTTCTCTTTGCAGGCGCTTCATTCTGGGTCCTTCCTGTGCTTGGTCGTGGGATGATTTTTGTTCCCCGAAGTCTGAAGGGGGTGTGGGTATCAGGTTATTGGAAGATCTTAACGTGGCCTCAGGGGTTAGGCTTACATGGAGATTTCTCACTTCAAATACCCTATGGGCGAGGCAAATGAGACATAACTATGATAAAGAGGGCGGTTTCTTTGCAGCAAAAGGTTTGGTGACCCAGTCAGGAACTTGGAAACACATGTTGAAGTGCAGAAATGTTTCCCAAAGACTTATCATGAGGGTGGTGAAAGATGGCCGTTCAACTCTATTCTGGCATGACTTCTGGCTTGATTGTGGGCCTTTGAAAAATCTGGTTGCTATTCCTATGAATGCCTCTTTGAAGAGGGTTAATGACTACTGGGTGCAGGGTGCCTGGGCGGATGTGCCAGAGCTTGCTCCAATTCGCTCTCACCTTGCAAATGTTAAGATCTCCGTCGGTGCTGACAGATGGGCCTGGGCGCCTAGACTTTCATCCATTCGGCATTCCCCCGATACGCCGGCTGATCATGCAATTGCCGGTCTTCCTTCCAGTAACATTGGGCCGGTTTCTTCATCATACAGCAAGTCGGATCTTTTCCGATTTAAAGAAGCTTGGGAGCGGGTCCGGCTTCATGGGACCCCATTCCGATATCAGAAATTGGTGTGGTTTCCCGGACATGTTCCAAAAATGTCTCTTTCACTCCTCAGAGCGTTCAAGGGTAAGCTCCTCACCAAAGATATTATTCGCAGATGGGGTAGAGATATCCCAGATTACTGTGTTTTATGTGGAGGCTATACTGTGGAAGATCTTGGGCATCTATTCTTTAGTTGTAGCTATACTAGCTATATCCTAAAGAGGGCTCTGCTTAAGTTGAATGTCAGACATCACGTTGATACATCTATTGCTGCAGTCGGAGATTACTACTTATTGCATTTTGGGGGGAAGAGTCCTTTGTGCAGACTTGATAAAACTATCCTTGCTGCTATTGTTTGGCACATCTGGCGGGAACGGAATAGGAGAGTCTTTGAAGATATTCGTAGGAGTAAAACGGACCTGTTCGAGGTGATAGCAGCTGATGTCCGAGTGGCGTTGAGAGATCTAGATCCTTCTACTTCCGAGGAGATATGTATGTTTGCAAATTGGGAGTCCAGAGATTTGGGGTAAATTTTCTACTTTATCATTCTCTAATTGTATAGTTGCATTAGGGTGAGGAATCTATATTAAAGAGTGACGACGCTTGTGCCCTATCCTCTTTATATTGATTCCTTAGCCCTTCTCTCTATAGTGTTGTATATATTTTTACACTCAATAAAGATTTTCTTTCTATTCAAAAATATATATATATATATATATAACTTTATTTCCATTTTGATAAATTAATATATTATTCCTTTCTCTCTATACTATTAAATTTATTTTAACCACTTACCGTACAATACTTTTAGGATATTTTTGGAGCTATATAAAACAAAGGACTTCAATTTTTAGTATATCTGTTTCCTAATCATCGTATCCGTATTTCAAAAATCTGCTATAAATCTATTTACATATGTAAAACAATCATTACCTCACCCTACTCATTATTTTCTTAGTCTAACACTTTTTCGTATTTTAAAATTTTACCGTCTGCTCAATTTTTTACACATTTTTATAAGTATAAAAGTATATGATACCATACTTTACACATAATTTTCTTTCATCTATTTCAATATTTTGAGCAATATTTTTGTCCCATCCAACTGACTATCTTCTCATCCTCGCCTTATCTGACCTCGTTCCTTTCGATCTTGTTTCGTTTCGCTTTTGGTTTCGGTCTCCTTTCTTTTATGTAGACATCAACGCCTGTAGTTGCCTATGTCATCTCTAGTAGTAGTGGGCCCATTGGTTTATGATGTCGTCGTGGTGTATATATATAGGTATAGTATGTAGACCTGTATAAGTGTGTTACCTTTAGGATCTTGATGATTCTCTCTTGTGTCTTGTATGCATACTCAGTGTGGTCCATGACATACATATGGAGTTGTCTGAATGATGGTATTCATATTTGTGTGGATAACGTTATAGCAGGCAAATTCCTTAGAACTAGTCTTCCGTATTATAGTTTAGCTTATTTTGCTGCTTATATATGTTTCCAAACTCATGTTTTCTTTTAAACCAAATCTTTAAAATTTTGAAACTAGCTCACAAGATCACAACCCACCTGTCTTCCCTCATCCAATACCGCAACTCCACACGTTTTTCTCAAAAGATTTTAAACATTCTTATCTTCTCTTTCTCTCTTCGGGAGTGTTATTTTTATTGTTATGTCATTATTAATACTAGCTATTATTGTTTGTCATTATTAATACTAGCTATTATTGTTATGTGGTTATGTTTGTGGGTCGGCTTGATATGTTGTATCGGTGATTAGTTGATTTTGAATGACAATGATATTAGATTTGATTTCTTTGGAGGAAAAGAATGAGGTATCCAAGACTTATCAATGATACCCATGTGTAACAGACTCAATGGGGACTTTAGATGAATGAAATTATATAAAGGGAGATGAGTACTTAATCGATCTGAAACTTGGACGAGTGGTAGATAGAAGTAGCTAGGACGGGATAGTATGATTTAGAGTGATCAAGAGAATGAGCGGAACATTTAAAGCATCAAGACCTAATTGTTAGGTTGGCGTGAGAAGACGTTGGAAGTAACACGACGTGTTGAGATGAATGGATGGTTAGGAAGACGGATTTTTATATGATTAGGAGATATCTAGAGGTAAAATTTCGTTTTTACTCATCTTTTAAATTTTTCTCTTGGAAATAGTTGTGACGTAGACCGTGTATGTGCAGGAGATCGTACGCTTACACGGAGTCCCCATGAGCATCGTGTCCGACAGAGACTCGAGATTCACATCTCAGTTCTGGAGAAGTCTGCAGGAGAATTTGGGTACGAGTCTGAGTTTCAGTATGGCGGATCACCCGCAGACCGATAGTCAGTCCGAGAGGACTATTCAGATTTTAGAAGATATGCTGCGAGCATGTACGCTCGATTTGAGGGGATCGTTGGAGGACCATCTTCACTTGGTGGAGTTTTTGTATAACAACAGCTACCAGGCGAGCATTGGCATGGCGCCGTTTGCTGCCTTATATGGGAGGAAATGTCGATCGCCACTGAGCTGGGATGACATTGGAGATCGGGAGCTGTTAGGTCCGGAGATGATAGTCGAAGCTGTGGATGTCATGAAAGACATCTGGGAGAAGCTCAGAGTTGCACAGGATCAATTCAAGCATTGGGCTGATGCCGAGAGGAGACCGTTGGAGTTCTAGCCAGGAGATCACGTCTTCCTGAAGATTTCTCCGAACCTCGGAGTCATTCGTTTCGGGAAGAAGGGAAAGTTGAATCCGAGATATATTGGTCCATTCGATGTGCTGGAACATGTGGGAGCAGTGGCCTACCGCATTGCTCTGCCACCATCTTTGGAGGGAGTTCACGACGTTTTCCACGTATCTCAGTTACGTCGGTACGTCAGTGATCCGTCGCACACTGTGGATTTCTCGGAGATTACGGTCCGTCCGGACCTGACGTATGACCAACAGCCTGTGCAGATTTTGGACCGTCGACAGAAGCAATTGAGGAATAAGGTAGTCGACCTGGTGAGAGTGATGTGGCGTCACGGTTCACCTAGAGAGTCCACTTGGGAGCACGAGGAGGAGATGAGAGAGCGTTTTCCATTATTGTTGGCTGATTAGTGTTGTTGATTCTGAGGACGGAATCTTTATTTTAGTGGGGTTGGATGTAACGGTCGCTTCCCGATCTTATGGATTTTCTGCGTGCACGTGCTTTATCGTGCACGTATTTTTTTGGCACTTTCTGGTTTCCGATGTATGCGATGTGATATGCCATTGTGACCGTTTGGGAGTGTAGAATTTAATAGAAATTTTTGGGAACGTCATTTCATGGCTCGTTTTCTCGTAAAACGACTTGAAATGGTATGGTCGTTTTAGTCTTTTACCTTAAAACGCAGTTTCTGAATTTACATAAATTCTTGGTAGGCGTAGCGCATGATCAGGCTCAGTAGCTCTGTGTGTCTCGTCTCCTCGATCGCCCCGGTATTTTCGGATTATTTTTCTGACGCCCGAAGCTAGAGATATCTCCCGGATAAATCTCGACCGTTGATTTTAGCCCTAATCACTTGATTTTCAAATTTTAAATCTGATCTTAGCAAATCCCTAAAAATCATCATACATATCAATGGGATTAATTCATCTGTAAATTGCACATTTATTTTCCTCTATTTCTACTTCTCATGTCTCTACACCCCTCACCCATTAACATATATCATATAACCCATTTAGCAATAAATTCTTTTTTTTAATAACCCTAATCACCTAGCCCTACCCTATTCACGCAAACCCTAGGCTGTGGATTTTTATCAGCCGCCAGCAACACAATATAACCCGTAACATCTTCTCATCTATCTCTAACTCTCTCTCCCTTGCACCTCACCCCACGCCGGCGCCGCCCTCATCCGGTCGCCGCCAGTCACAACCCCATGTCACCTCGACGTCCGAAAACGCCCCGCCACCGGCCGTTTCCGCAGCAGCGACGATGGCAGCAGCCCGCAGCTGCTGCCGAGCTGCTGCCGCTGTCTTTTCCGGCACCGTCCCGCCTGCGCCGTCGATCCCCTCGGCCGGAGAGCACCTCCCATCGATCCTCTGAGTCACCGGAAGCCGCAGCACCGCCCTATCTCATGGCAGCGTGTGCGAGCATGCAACAGCAGCAGCTCCGCTGCTGCATCGTTCTCCGATCGCCGCCGGCTGTTTTTTGACCATCACACAGCCCGCTGACCGACCTCCTTGGAAGCTACGGCTGACTGCAGCCTTTGCAAGCCCCACCCGCCATCCGTTTCAGCGTGAAGAGCCGCAACAGCACCGTCCAAGCTGCTGCTCCTGATTTCCGATGCCGCACCACCGCAAGCACAGCCCCACAGCCCCAGGCGACAACTTCTAGGCCGGACAGCACTTGACTAGCTTTGCAACGGTTTTACGTAACCGTTACATGTCCGTCGCTCGCTGGTTCGGTTCCCCGTGACCTTTGTACCTCCTTACTCGCTATCCATGTTACCGAATCCTTTGAACGCCTTCCCGACGTTCCCTGGATCGTTGTTTCTCTTTCCTAATCGCTGCCCCCTTCGAGTTCACTACCGTAGATCTGCTGTGCCATTCAGATCGGTCGCCGTTCAGACTCAACTTCCAATCTGCGTCAAACACCAGAGAGGTTAGTCCACCCTAACTCATAGCAAACCCACACCATAGCAAAACTGAACCCTAACTAAAAATCGGACAAAGATAACTAAATTTACTTTTCCGCACCAGTAAAACGATGTCACTGTAGAAATCGACCGTCAGACAACTTTTCTGTGCATATAGGGTAGTGGTCGATCTAGGCTGATGGAACACCAAAACGTGACTTATGACAATTTGGATAGTCCTGATAATCTAGAAACAAACCCTAGTAGCACTTGATAAAAATCGCGACCTAACACCGTCACCGTGACACTGTTTCAGACAGACTACCGCGGACGCGACGCTTGGAGAGACTCCCCAGACGGACGACACGCTCACCACCGCAGGTAAGTGGACTTACTTGCACTTTTGGCCATGCCTTGGCCTTAAACTGTTAGGACTATTAAACTGTGAACAAAGAGAACCGGACGGGAAATTATAGCGTCCGGGACGCCCCTGACGACTTAGACTTGACAACGAAGTCTAAGCGCAATTACAACAACTTTTGATACCATAGGGTTATCTTGTGTGTGCGTGTGGACCCCCCTAGAAGAACCAGTTCTGTCATGTCACGTCGTGTCTTGTTATACACAGCCTGCGGGCAATAGGGCACTCTCCGAGTGATCCCTTGTACGGATAAACAGCCTGTAGGCAATAGGGCACTCTCCGAGTGATCCCTTATACAGATACACAGCCTGCGGGTAATAGGGCCCTCTCCGAGTGATCCCTTGTACGGATACACAGCCTGCGGGCAATAGGGCACTCTCCGAGTGATCCCTTGTACGGACATATCTTGTCTTGAGCACTTGGGTTGGGGTAGGGTTGAGCGTGTGCATGGGGAGAGGGTCCGATCCCCCTCAAACCGTAAGGCGTGAACCCTTCGAGTCACACGTGTCTTCTCTTGTCTTGTCCTGTCCGGTCTTGCTGGTCTTGTAACATCTTGTCACGACCCGTTTAGGTTAGTCCCGTAGTCGGTAGCACACGCTACGATTACTGCTTGCTACGCTTTACTTTCCTGCTGAGTTTACATTCTTTTGATACTCTTTTATAACCACAGCATGCTAATCAACCAGTAAACTGTTGTTTAATAGTTTGGTACACTTGAAGTGGAGTCTAACCCTTTTTGTAGACTTTACCTGATGTACAGTTCCTTTCCTTTGGGTGCTGTACGTCAGGTGTCGAACCAGAGTGCGTGGACGAGGCAGACTTACCGGAGTACGTGGATCCTAGGGACGTCGACCCAGAGTACGTGCCTGACGAGGACCAGACCTTGAGGACTTTCAGTCGCCGCCTTTACGAGGTTACTTATTTTACTTTGCTCTTTCGATAGGTTGTTACCATGCTTAGGCTTCTCTTTTTAGACTTTGTACTCACTGGATATTATCTCTCTATATTAATGAATGCCACTTTCTTTCTGTACTTTCTATTGTCCTGAATCTTATTAATGCAAGAACCTGAAATTTTAAGATGGTACCCCTACAGACGCTTATTGGGTTCGAGCTTCACAGCTCCGGCCCAAGCGGGCCTTAGTTACGATTCACCTCCGTAGTTTTGGGAAGCGGGGCGTGACAGGTTTTAGTGGTGGCCCATGCAGGTCATGCAAAATTTCGGAACAATAAGAGTACCTCATTCATTTAATATCCATGTACAAGTCTAAACTAGGTTTTTTCCAGTCTTAGATGGTAGGAAGACTTAGATAGACATCCAGGTTTGATAGTCTGACACCTTGGTTAAGATTTAGTCATCCTCGTCCTAGGATACCTTAGTAGCCCACACTTGACTCTGACCGTGTTAGATTTCTAGAGCGCTTCTTTTAGTCGTTCGCTCGGGTCTATAGACTTCGGGCCCAGCAGAACGTAACCTTGATTCTCTTAGGAACCTTCCCCTTAGATCCTGATTACAGTCTAGCTCATTAGGAAGTCTTAGTGCCGAGTTCTCCTGATCTTTAGACGGCCCGATAATTAGAATCCCTGACTTATTGCATCTTTTTGATCATTACCCTTCTGTGTCATTGACCGTAGGATTCCACCGTGACTTTTCATGGTTCATCTCCTAGTCATATTTACGTTTGGATCATTCGAATCTTTTCCTTGCCCTTGAATCACGTGATCCGTTCGTCGGCAGTCGCCAATCGTTAAATCTTTTCCATTCAGCCTCCTGATTCTTCTAAAGAATTTTCAATATTATATTTTTCGAATTCCTCCCCCAGTTTCAATTCTTTGAAAAAAAAGCTTTAACTTGGATTTCCTACCTTTCGGTTAACTTGAATGCATTCTTTGAATTTCGAAATTTCACATCAAAAATCTTTAATTACCATCTTATAATGTTTCTAACGTATATCTTTCGAATTTCAGGTTACATATATATATATATATAACTTTATTTCCATTTTGATAAATTAATATATTATTCCTTTCTCTCAATACTATTAAATTTATTTTAACCACTTATCGTACTATACTTTTAGGATATTTTTGGAGCTATATAAAAAAAGGACTTCAATTTTTAGTATATTTGTTTCCTAATCATCGTATCCGTATTTCAAAAATCTGCTATAAATCTATTTACATATGTAAAACAATCATTACCTCACCCTAATCATTATTTTCTTGGTCTAACACTTTTTCGTATTTTAAAATTTTACAGTCTGCTCAATTTTTTACACATTTTTATAAGTATAAAAGTATATGATACCATACTTTACAAATAATTTTCTTTCATCTATTTCAATATTTTGAGCAATATTTTTGTCCCATCCAACCGGCTATCTTCTCAACCTCGCCTTATCTGACCTCGTTCCTTTCGATCTTGTTTCGTTTCGCTTTTGGTTTCGGTCTCCTTTCTTTTATGTAGACATCAACGCCTGTAGTTGCCTATGTCATCTCTAGTAGTAGTGGGCCCATTGGTTTGTGATGTCGTCGTGGTATATATATATAGGTATAGTGTGTAGACCTGTATAAGTGTGTTACCTTTAGGATCTTGATGATTCTCTCTTGTGTCTTGTATGCATACTCAGTGTGGTCCATGACATACATATGGAGTTGTCTGAATGATGGTATTCATATTTGTGTGGATAACGTCATAGCAGGCAAATTCCTTAGACCTAGTCTTCCGTATTATAGTTTAGCATATTTTGCTGCTTATATATGTTTCAAAACTCATGTTTTCTTTTAAACCAAATCTTTAAAATTTTGAAACTAGCTCACAAGATCACAACCCACCTGTCTTCCCTCATCCAATACCGCAACTCCACACGTTTTTCTCAAAAGATTTTAAACATTCTTATCTTCTCTTTCTCTCTTCGGGAGTGTTATTTTTATTGTTATGTCATTATTAATACTAGCTATTATTGTTTGTCATTATTAATACTAGCTATTATTGTTATGGGGTTATGTTTGTGGGTCAGCTTGATATGTTGTATCGGTGATTAGTTGATTTTGAATGACAAGGATATTAGATTTGATTTCTTTGGAGGAAAAGAATGAGGTATCCAAGACTTATCAATGATACCGATGTGTAACAGACTCAATGGGGACTTTAGATGAATGAAATTATATAAAGGGAGATGAGTACTTAATCGATCTGAAACTTGGACGAGTGGTAGATAGAAGTAGCTAGGACGGGATAGTATGATTTAGAGTGATCAAGAGAATGAGCGAAACATATAAAGCATCAAGACCTAATTGTTAGGTTGGCATGAGAAGACGTTGGAAGTAACACGACGTGTTGAGATGAATGGATGGTTAGGAAGACGGATTTTTATATGATTAGGAGATATCTAGAGGTAAAATTTCGTTTTTACTCATCTTTTAAATTTTTCTCTTGGAAATCGTTGTGACGTATACCGTGTACGTGCAGGAGATCTTAAGCTTACACGGAGTCCCCGTGAGCATCGTGTCCGACAGAGACTCGAGATTCACATCTCAGTTCTGGAGAAGTCTACAGGAGAATTTGGGTACGAGTATGAGTTTCAGTACGGCATACCACCCGCAGACCGATAGCCAGTCCGAGAGGACTATTCAGATTTTAGAAGATATGTTGCGAGCTTGTACGCTCGATTTGAAGGGATCGTTGGAGGACCATCTTCACTTGGTGGAGTTTTCGTATAACAACAGCTACCAGGCGAGCATTGGCATGGCGCCGTTTGCTGCCTTATATGGGATGAAATGTCGATCGCCACTGAGCTGGGATGACATTGGAGATCGGGAGCTGTTGGGTCCGGAGATGATAGTCGAAGCTGTGGATTTCATGAGAGACATCTGGGAGAAGCTCAGAGTTGCACAGGATCAATTCAAGCATTGGACTGATGACAAGAGGAGACTGTTGGAGTTTTAGCCAGGAGATCACTTCTTCCTGAAGATTTCTCCGAACCGCGGAGTCATTCGTTTCGGAAAGAAGGGAAGGCTGAATCCGAGATATATTGGTCCATTCGATGTGCTGGAATGTGTGGGAGCAGTGGCCTACCGCCTTGCTCTGCCACCATCTTTGGAGGGAGTTCACGACGTTTTCCACGTATCTCAGTTACGTCGGTACGTCAGTGATCCGTCGCACACTGTGGATTTCTCGGAGATTACGGTCCGTCTGGACCTGACGTATGACCAACAGCCTGTGCAGATTTTGGACCGTCGACAGAAGCAATTGAGGAATAAGGTAGTCGACCTGGTGAGAGTGATGTGGCGTCACGGATCACCTGGAGAGTCCACTTGGGAGCACGAGGAGGAGATGAGAGAGCGTTTTCCATTATTGTTGGCTGATTAGTGTTGTTGATTCCGAGGACGGAATCTTTATTTTAGTGGGGTAGGATGTAACGGTCGCTTCCCGATCTTATGGATTTTCTACGTGCACGTGCTTTATCGTGCACGTATTTTTTGGCACTTTCTGGTTTCCGATGTATGCGATGTGATATGCCATTGTGACCGTTTGGGAGTGTAGAATTTTATAGAAATTTTTGGGAACGTCATTTCACGGCTCGTTTTCTCGCAAAACGACTTGGAATGGTATGGGCGTTTTAGTCTTTTACCTTAAAACGCAGTTTCCAAATTTACATAAATTCTTGGTAGGCGCTACGCATGATCAGGCTCCATAGCTCTGTGTGTCTCATTTTCACGATCGCCCTGGTATTTTCGGATTATTTTTCTGACGCCCGAAGCGAGAGATATCTCCCGGATAAATCTCGACCGTTGATTTTAGCCCTAATCACTTGATTTTCAAATTTTAAATCTGATCTTAGCAAATCCCTTAAAATCATCATACGTATCAATGGGATTAATTCATGTGTTAATTGCACATTTATTTTCCTCTATTTCCACTTCTCATGTCTCTACACCCCTCACCCATTAACATATATCATATAACCCATTTAGCAATAAATTCTTTTTTTAATAACCCTAATCACCTAGCCCTACCCTATTCACGCAAACCCTAGCCTGTGGATTTTTATCAGCTGCCAACAACACAAAATAACCCGTAACATCTTCTCATCTCTCTCTAACTCTCTCTCCCTTGCACCTCACCCCACGCCGGCGCCGCCCTCATCCGGTCGCCGTCAGTCACAACCCCATGCCACCTCGACGTCCAAAAACGCCCCGCCACCGGCCGTTTCCGCAGCAGCGGTGATGGCAGCAGCCCGCAGCTGCTGTCGCTGTCTTTTTCGGCACCGTCCCGCCTGCGCCGTCGATCCCCTCGGCCGGAGAGCGCCTCCCGTCGATCCTCTGAGTCGTCGGAAGCCGCAGCACCGCCCTATCTCATGGCAGCGCGTGCGAGGATGCAACAGCAGCAGCTCCACTACTGCATCGTTCTCCGATCACCGCCGGCTGTTTTTTGACCATCACACAGCCCGCTGACCGACCCCCTTGGAAGCTACGACTGACTGCAGCCTTTGCAAGCCCCACCCGCCATCCGTTTCAGCGTGAAGAGCCGCAACAACACCGGCCAAGCTGCTTCTCCTGATTTCCTACGTCGGGCCACCGCAAGCGCAGCCCCACAGCCCCAGGCGACAACTTCTAGGCCGGACAGCACTCGACTAGCATTGCAACAGTTTTTCGTAACCGTTACGTGTCCGTCGCTCGCTGGTTCGGTTCCCCGTGACCTTTGTGCCTCCTTACTCGCTATCCATGTTACCGAATCCTTTGAACGCCTTCCCAATGTTCCCTTGATCGTTGTTTCTCTTTCCTAATCGCTGCCCCTTCGAGTTCACTACCGTAGATCAGCTGTGCCGTTCAGATCGGACGCCGTTCAGACGCTACTTCCGATCTACGTCAAACACAGGAGAGGTTAGTCCACCCGAACTCATAGCAAACCCACACCATAGCAAAACTGAACCCTAACTAAAAATTGGACAATGATAACTAAATTTACTTTTCCGCACCAGTAAAACAATACTGTAGAAATCGACCGTCGGACAATTTTCTGTGCATATAGGGTAGTGGTCGATCTAGGCTATTGGAACACCAAAACGTGACTTATGACAATTTGGATAGTCCCGATAATCTAGAAACAAACCCTAATAGGACTTGATGAAAATCACGACCTGACACTGTCACCGTGACACTGTTTCAGACGGACTACCATGGACGAGACGCCTGGACGAGACGCCCGGACGGACGACACGCTCACCACCACAGGCAAGTGTACTTACTTGCACTTTTGGCCATGCCTTGGCCTTAAACTCTTAGGACTATTAAACTATGAACAAAGAGAACCATACGTGAAATGATAGCATCCGGGACGCCCCTAACGATTTAGACTTGACAACGAAGTCTAAGCGCAATTACAACAACTTTTGATACCATAGGGTTATCTTGTGTGTGCATGCGTGTGGACCCCCTAGAAGAACCATTCCTCTCATGTCACATCGTGTCTTGTTATACACAGCCTGCGGGAAATAGGGCACTCTCCGAGTGATCCCTTGTACGGATACACAGCCTGCGGGCAATAGGGCACTCTCCGAGTGATCCCTTGTACGGATACACAGCCTGTGGGCAATAGGACAGTCTCCGAGTGATCCCTTGTACGGACTTGTCTTGTCTTGAGCACTTGGGTTGGGGTAGGGTTGAGCGTGCGCACGGGGAGAGGGTCTGATCCCCCTCGAACCGTAAGGCGTGAACCCTTCGAGTCACACGTGTCTTGTCTTGTCTTGTCCTGTCCTGTCTTGCTGGTCTTGTCACATCTTGTCATGACCCGTTTAGGTTAGTCCCGTAGTCGGTAGCACACGCTACGATTACTGCTTGCTACGCTTTACTCTCCTGCTGAGTTTACATTCTTTTGATACTTTGTTATAACCCCAGCATGCTAATTAACCAGTAAACTGTTGTTTAATAGTTCGGTACACTTGCAGGGGAGTCGAACCCTTTTTGTAGACTTTACCTGACGTACAGTTCCTTTCTTTTGGGTGATGTACGTCAGGTGTCGAGCCAGAGTTCGTGGATGAGGCATACTTACCGGAGTACGTGGAGCCCGGGGACGTCGACCCAGAGTACGTGCCTGACGAGGACCAGACCTTGAGGACTTTCAGTTACCGCCTTTAAGAGGTTACTACTTTTACTTTGCTCTTTCGATAGTTTGTTACCATGCTTAGGCTTCTCTTTTTAGACTTTGTACTCACTGGATATTATCTCTCTATATTAATGAATGCCACTTTCTTTCTGTACTTTCTATTGTCCCAAATCTAATTAATGCAAGAACCGGAAATTTTAAGATGGTACCCCTACAGACGCTTATTGGGTCCGAGCTTCACAGCTCCGGCCCAAGCGGGCCTTAGTCACGATTCGCCTCCGTAGTTTTGGGAAGCGGGGCGTGACAGAATCACTAACTCCCACTCAGAGAATTAGGGTTAGTCCTACACTAGGACACTAGATCTCCCACAAAGAGAGTTAAATTCCTACAAATAGAATTCCCTAGTCCCACAAAGAGACAACCTCTCACAAAGAGCGAAACTCCCACAAAGAGAATATCCTAATCCCACAAAGAGAAATAGGAAAACAAATTACACCTTGTAAGGTAAATACTCTTACCTATGCCTTGAGATTCTTACTCATATATGAATGCAAGGCATGGAAGAGGATCTCCAAGTGTTGGAATATGCTTGAGAGCACTTGGATGATTTTCCTTGAGCTGGACTTCATTGCATGAAGGAAGATGAATGCTAAATAGAGGGAAATGAGGGAGCTTGAGAGTGGCTTATTGATCTCTTGAGATTTTCTACAGAGTCAAGAATTATCAAGTGTTGTCAAGAGTTCTCAAGTGATGGCAGCACACTCATATATATAGGAATCCTATATCAAGCCCAAAAACCCAAATAAACAGCCAAATAAACAAGTCTGCATCGGCTAGAAACTGGGTGAAAACGACAGGAACAGTCGATTGATGATCAAAAGACAGTCGACTGATCAACGGCTAGAAAATATCCAACGGCTATAATCTGAGCCAGGACAGTCGACTGACGAAGTCAATACAGTCGACTGACAAATTGGACAGGCGCCTGTTAAACCTTCAGCAGACGAATGCTTCAGGGGATGGATCGAAACAGAGAGCTGCACTCTTTCTCTAATTCTTTGCACATGCGACTGATGTTAATACTACAGTCGACTGTCAAATAGTCAGGCGACTGTGTATTCTGCATCAGTCGACTACTGTAAAATATGGAGAGAAGACAGAGAGATGCGGTGAATGTACCTACGTTAGACAGTCGACTGTTGGCCAATTTCCAGGTGACTGTAAATATACATGCGACTGTAAACTGATCGTCAGGCGACTATGCGTAAAGCTCAAGTTTGAGTCAATTGAAATGTTGACTTGAGCTATGCATATCAGGCGACTGTAGAAGGATCTACAGGCGACTGGAAATCACCCAGTCGACTGTGTTTCCCTGAGCAGGCGACTGATGGAAAGCCAGAGACTCCAAATGAGTCTTTGGACAGAGTGAACCTATTGGGTTGGATTCTATGATAATCCTACGGTTCACTAAGATGGTTAAATGCATATGCATGAAAAGTAAACCATCTAACAAGGCATTACATTAACCCTAGACTCAAAAGAGAGAGAGAAAGCAATAACGTAAATTACATGGATTACAATGCTTCTCAAAGAGACTAAGTCTTCAATCTTGATGCCTTGATTGCTCTCCACCATCTACTTGAGTCCAAACTTTGGCCCTTCTTCACATGATGTCCATCCTTACACCAAGTGATTAGTCTCCAAGAAAGATATCCTTGAAATAAACTGAGAGACTAAAACATGAGATTCATTAGCAACAACATAATGTTGTGATCATCATCAAAATAATATTGGTATGAAACACCAATACTCAACACCCTCCCCTGCCTCAACTCAGAGGAAAGCTCACGAGTTTCTGCCTCAATTGGTCCCCAGTGGGTTAAGGACCGACTTACGGCTTGCCCCTGTTGGATATGGAAGACGTTTGTACACCCTTATGGGGGATGTACGAGGAAATACGGGCCTCGAACGTCGCGTACACGAAGTCGTGTGCAAAGGGAATCTGTTCCCTTACGGAGAGGATCTCTGGATGAGTGGGAAAGTCGCATTATATATATGCATAAGTGCATGTGACATATGGCTAATAAAGGGGGAATATCTTAAGCTTATGTTGTACCATGCATATGGTACAACTTAAGCTTATAATGTGCCATGTATCATGGTACACCTTAATTAAGTTGTTCCAAAGGAACAACTTACCCTAAAATAACTACCTTGGGGGCTATAAATAAGACCCAAGGGTAAGCCATTTCTTACACCTTTTGCATGAAATTCATGCATGCATCTTCATCCTAGCGAAGCTCTGCAGAAATCCTTTCTCTTCCTCTTTCCAAGTTCTTAATCTAAAATAGAGATTTAGATTGTGGATTAGTAGCCTTACTCCATTCGTGAGAAGACTCGATCCGTCGTGGCGAATCCGAAGGCAAAGTTCCGAGACTACCGTTCCGCATACGCAAGCGTAAGTCTCAACTTTAATTATCGATCCTAACTCTGTTTTGGACAGGATCTTGTAATGGTATCAGAGCCATATGGGTTCGCCCCGGTCAAACCGTCGTCCCGTCGAAACTATGAACGAGTCGTTGTCTTTTTCACGAATGGGTCTCCTACTATTACGGATATAGTAGGAACGCTTCGTGACGGAGAGAACGCAGCGGTTGTTCTTTTCACGTTTGGGTCTCCTATCATTACGGATATGGTAGGAACTCTCCGTGACGGGAAGAACCGACCGTTCACGTAGTATGTTATTTTTCATTTTTGGCACACGGCCATTAGGAAATAACTAATTTCTCGACGAACGGGTGCTTCATCGACGAACGGGTGCTTCATCGAGGAAGATGATGGTAGTTATTTTCATCGGGTAAGAGGAAATTTGGTGCATGTGCACCATGGCCAAATGGGCTATAAAGGCCATGCACCCCCTCTCCCCATGCGGAGGGGGTTGGCTACGGCCAATAACCACCGGCGACCACCCCATCAAGGGGGTGGAGTGCATGCGGCCACCCCATGAAAGGGGGGAGACCGGCCATGGCTAAAGGGCCATGGCCGGGCAAGGCCAATAGGCCATGGCCGGGCCATGGCCGGCCGGCATTGGCCGGCCACGGCCAGGGCCAGGGAGCCCTGGCCGCGGCCTGGCCAGGCCAGGCCAGGGCCGGCCCTGGCCGGCCATGGCCACGGCCAGAAGGCCCTGGCCGCGGCTAGAAGGCCCTGGCCGCGGCCAGGCCAGGGCCAGGCCGCCCTGGCCCCCGGCCAGGGCCAGGCCGCCCTGGCCGAGGCCAGGGCAGACGCCCTGGCCCCGGCCAGGGGCCTGGCCGCCCTGGCAAAGGCCAGGGCAGAGCCCTGGCCTCAGGCAAGGGCCTGGCTGAGGCCAGGGCAGGAGCCCTGACCCCGGCCTGCGGCCAGGCCGCCCTGGCAGAGGCCAGGGCAGCATCCTGGCCTCAGGCCAGGGGCCTGGCCGCCCTGGCCTCAGGCCAGGGCCTGGCCGAGGCCAGGGCAGGAGCCCTGGCCCCAGCCTGCGGCCAGGCCGCCCTGGCAGAGGCCAGGGCAGCACCCTGGCCTCAGGCCAGGGGCCTGGCCGCCCTGGCAGAGGCCAGGGCAGCGCCCTGGCCTCAGGCCAGGGCCTGGCCGAGGCCAGGGCAGGGGCCCTGGCCCCGGCCAGTGGCCTGGCCGGTCGGCCCTGGCCGAGGGGGTCAGGGCCCCTGGCCGACCCTGGCCGAGGGGGTCAGGGCCCCTGGCCGAGGGGGTCAGGGCCCCTGGCCGAGGGGGTCAGGGCCCCTGGCCGAGGGGGTCAGGGCCCCTGGCCGGCCAGGGCAGAGGCCCCTGGCCGGCCAGGGCAGAGGCCCCTGGCCGGCCAGGGCAGAGGCCCCTGGCCGGCCAGGGCAGAGGCCCCTGGCCGGCCAGGGCAGAGGCCCCTGGCCGGCCAGGGCAGAGGCCATGGCCGGCCCATTGGACAAGCCCCGGCCAGGGCAGAGGCCCTGGCCGGGAAGAAACTGCAGTTCGAAAATTGGTCGACCAATTTGGTCGTTTTGGTCGACCAATCTGGCAGAAGGTCTGGGTCGACTGCAAACTTGCCTACTGACCCATACGGGGTGACAAAAGGCATTGGCCAAACTCGAATGTGCCGATTAGCCCATACGGGGCTAACCACAGTGCCGACTAGTTCATACGGAACTAACGTTTTAATGAAGTTTTTCATTGGGCTCTACTCCTTGAAGATTAGCCATAGTGCTCTACTTCATGCGAGATTAGCCATGTCATTGTGCTCTACTCTACGGAGATTAGCCAATGTACTTGTGACGTTGTGCTCTACTCTACAGAGATTAGCCAACGTGCTTTCAAAATTTTTTGGAAAAAGATGTTTTTCAAATAGGTTATGTCCCGTCCTTAAATCGGGATTGCACAATTTAGAATTCCAAGTCCTACCACGATCCGGCCATGGTTATCTAACCCATGGGTGTGTAGAACAGGTCTCGTGGCTTGGCAATTGTTGCGTTAAAATTCTTTGCGCAAACTCTCACCTATTCTATTTTGAAAGATATGTTTTTCAAAGTAATTTTCCGCTGCTAATACCATACGGGTATTATTTCTAATTTCTTTTTACTTAAGATAAGTAAGATGGATACTTTGAAAGTTACTTCTAGATGGTAGTTGGGAACGTAGTGAACTTCTCGATTCTAGAGTAACATTTCAACGCATCCAAGAAACTTATCAAGTGTTTAAAGAATCGAAACTTTATGCATAGAATTTTGATCGTGTTTTTCATTCTCTTTGCAGTTTTTTGAATCGAATATGTCTACCGCTTCTAAGAACATTGTCTCAGAGCTTAACAAAGGTGAAAAGCTCAACGGCGACAATTATAAACTTTGGTCAATAAAGATCCAATATGTTTTGGAGGAGCAAGATGTGCTTGAAACACTCCAAAACATAATGGTAGAACCTGAGTTGGGCAATACGGCCCAACACAAGAGGGACCGGGAAGCTTATGATACTT
>JAULAV010007136.1:0-24961 GCA_030789695.1 Scilla litardierei
CCCCGAACCTACACCTAAATTCCACCTAGAGGTGTCACAGTCGCTAGGCGTAGTATGGCTCCTAGGTGTCAGCTCCGGGCTCTATCCGCAAGCGGATGGTGTCAAATTATAGTATAAAAGATGTCAGATCCCACAGGGACGGTGACAGTGTGTTTGAGGTCCCAGATTATTTTTAAATCTCAAAGTGAGATAGCTGTCGGTTTGGAAAGATTGGTTGTGATGTTGTAGTTGACTTGAAATTAAAGAAAACTAGGGCTTTAGGGATCACCGCTAAAACCGTCGGACATCGATGTTAGAATGGGATCCTTACGTTGCATTAGGTTTAGGGGATTATTTTCTCAATTTATGCCACTCTCGTGGGTCAGAATTCCGAGGTATTTCGATGGCTCTCATTGACGCAATTGCGATAGTTGTCAATGAAGTGATATAGTTCGTCGGTGGATCCCCTCAAGGCACGAGTCGGGCTTGGTCACGAGCCTTGGTTTGATCCACTAATTTCCCTATTAAATCCCAATGATACTCTTTAAGCTCATCAATTCCACCGACAGTGGGCATGATCTCAGTACGAGTTATCCTAGGGATTCAGATGGATCAACCGAAATATGCCCCTTTATTCCTAATACAGCCTAGAGATTCAGATCTACATCTCCCTCCTAAAGTCTTAGGGCTAACCCATCAACTCTAGAGGAGACTACTTACACATGGCGATTTTGACGAATAAAAATATAATTTTTATCAAGGAAAACATCATAGCAAATGAATCAATTGAGCAATGAATGACTTACGTGCCGAAGGCGAGGAAAAACAATAGCCAATAATAATCCAAAGCGATCCCACAAATTCCAGAACACGAAGAACAATAGATCTTCCAAAAACAATACAATTATCCTGAAGAAATAGGTTTAGATCTAACAATCGTTTCTAATCTCCTCCTCTCTCCAAACGTAATCCGAAAATTAACAAAAGAAAATGAGCCCCACAATCGTGTTCCTCAGATCCGCACTTCACTCAGCTGCGCACATTAGACGGACCCACGAAAATTTCCAAAAATGGCCCTCATTGTCATCGACCGAGTCAGTGACTCGGTCGAGCAGAAGCTTCCTTGGTCGGGCTGCTCGGTCACACAGCCCTCTTGCTCGATCGAGTCTGTCAGTGGATCGGGCTCCTTCGAAAAGTGCCATTCTGTCTGCTCGACCCGAGTGAGCCCTGCTCGGTCGAGTCGCCATCTGACACGGTTGCTTAAGTCCTGCTCGATCAAGCGGGATGCTGATGGAGCTTTGAAAAAATGGAAGCTGCTCGACCGAGTCACCATACTGCTCGGTCGAGCAGGTTGCGTATCAGTTCATTCATCATCTGCTCTTGTATCAACTCCACCTCTGCTCGGTCGAGTCGCCTGGAAAAATCTCAGCTTTTTCTTCCAGCTTGTCCTCTGCTCCTGGAAATCTCCTCTACTCCTCTCATACGCTTCCAAAACTCGACGAACTCCTGTAGAGCTTTGCTAACGACTCAAGGGAAAGCCGGATGTGTCCATATCCAAAATTGGTCCTGAATCGCTCCAAAATACCTGAAAATCCACAAAACTCTACGAAACTCGAATATGGCATTAGAATTGCAATATCGTAGGAAAATGCGGGATTTGGATGCGAATATGGCATGAAATGTAATGGAATTATGCCATGGAAATGTATAAAATATGGACACAGCAGCAGGTGCGGGCCGTCCCTTTGTCTCGACATGGCTTTGCCGGTCCTGATTTCGTCTTCTCTGTTGAAAATCACTGTAAACTTCGGCAACCATTGTTCATCGGGAAACATGCAGTTCTACCCGTAAAAGAATACAAGCTCACTTAGGATCCAAAATTAGAGAAATAATTAATAATCTGAAGATGCTGATTATTTTCTAATAGCAGCTAAATCAACAGTTTCAGAGCATCAGACCTCAATAATTTAATCCAGCTCAATGTTTAACACCTGATTGAACTGAGACTCGCTAAATCCATCCATGTAGTATCAGGACAGAAAATTTAGCACCAAATCGGGAAAGACAACATCAAACATTTGAAAGTAACATGCAACATGTAACGAGGCTAATTTCTTTTAAGCATATATGTTTACTAGAAGTACAAGAAACACCACGCTTTACATCAACAACTTTAGCACACAGGTTAAATAGTAATTTGATTATATGATATATTGATAAATGAGTCCTTAGACATGCACATTGCACAAAAAATAATTCATTTAGTCCATCCAGCACCCCAAACTCTCGGCTTGGAGAACAAATTTGAACTCTGGAATAAGACCCAAACTAACCAAACGAAGTGTAATCTACATCATCTTCATGCTTGTTAGTGTATCAATCATAGACTGTGGCATACTGTGTTATACAGTGAAATATAGGATTATCAACATACTGCATCTTGTCGAGAATTCAATTAACCATCAAGAAAAATCTTCTTTCGGGAGATAATAGAATTGGAATTATAGTATATGGGGATTTCTTCTTCTTCTTCTTCTTTTCTTACTTTTTTTCTTATTTCAAGGGTTTAAAACTGAAATAACAATGACAGAATCAGACATTCGCTTTAGATAGCACAATTGTAGCATGGCACTCTTGCCACTCAGTTAGATCCTCGTTCACGTTAGGTCAACTATCTAAAGTGAAGATGACATTGAGAAGAGATGAGAGCGGACCTTAACCACGTCGATGAGATGGATGACGCAGGAGCCGAGCACACCAGAGGATCTGCCATTGACGAATGGTTTGATGGTGATCCAGACTTTAAACTGGGTCTTCGGCTTCAAATTTGCCATTACAATGCACAGAAGATTGTGGTTGACGGAAAGAAAAGAGGGATTTTGATTTTTCATCTCTGTCTTTTATTTTTGTGATTGAATCTAGAGAATGGAAGCGGAGGCGACTGATTTAGGGTGGAAACCTAGGTATATCATCGCTGAACGAAGCTAGAGGTTCAATATGCAGTTGATGTTATTATTATTTGATACGGCTATTATGGCTGAAGACTCAAAGGCTAGAAGCCCAAAGTCCAGCTGTGGACGAGAAGCCTGCCAGTAAGGTTGGGCACCGCCAGACGAGGCCTACGAAGAAAATGCGGCCCAATCGATGAGGCCCCCAAGAAATCCCAAACCGTCCATGATTCGACACGCTCGTAACCGGCCCACGATCCCCAGGAGAAACCACTCCCCCGGGGTATAAGGCCTTAACGTCCATCAAAGGGCCCCAGGGAGGGGGCTCCCCCATGACGCTGGCAGGCACCATCGTGGGGACGGATCTCGAGGGTGCGAGTGGGGACGGACGGCGTGATGGCATGACGGGGGGTAAACGGCTCCCCCATGACGCTGGCAGGTACCATCGTGGGGACGGATCTTAAGGGCGCGAGTAGGGGCAGACAACGTGACGGCGGGGACGAGGGGCAATCGCGGCAAAGACCCTACAAAAGGACCGGAGGGGCAACGGAGCAAAAGATCGAACCCCATGTATACTAATCTGAGGTACTCCATAAACGACCTTGGTTTTCCCCCATTACTTCTCCCTCCCACTGCTCGTGCCGCGGGTCAGTGTATTGATCTCCTCTCGAGTCGAGCCTACCCCGCTAAGCACGTTTCAGACCCTGATCTGACTTAGGCATCGGAGGGGATACGACAGGAACCAAGGTCTGGCCACCCTGACGATTTACTCGTCTATACAAGAAGAAGCTGACCGAGGCATCGAGGCTATCCCTCAGCGCCAGACGACCATCCTAGCATCGAGCAGGCGTAGCTATCAACCGAAGACCAGGCTGTAAACGAAGCACCGAGGCTACCCCTCGACGCATGTCCAACCGAGGCCGAGCCCGCCACAACTGAGCCGAGGCTTCACCTCCGCTCTACTTCGACCAAGGACCGACCCTCTGCTCGGATCTGGCTCTCGCCCTCGACTCCAACTCAGGTCCGCATTGAACGCACGCGTGTTCAGCGTATCCAATGGATCTCAACCGACCCCGTGACCATGTTGACCGTCCAACCCTCGGTCAACGATTCAGTGGTGAGAAAACACACGTAAACACCTGGCACCGTCTATGGGAACCGAACTAACACCCACGTACAACAACCACACCAACAATGCCACGGCTCCATCCTCCGCAGCGAAGGAGGGGCCGACCCCGGCGTCGTGCGCTGGCCCCCGCCACGGTCGGTGGGAAGGGATCATGACTCACCTGTGCACGCTTTCGGTCGGGGCACCGGGGCGGCCTCGGGCCGACCAAGAGGAGGACTACGGTATGGAGTATAGGAGCCCTCCACCGCCCCTCCGAGTCGGCGGGGCGGGTGTGGCGAGGGAGAAGCCGCGGCCAGACGAAGCACTAATGGTGTCCGTAGTCATCGACACGTCCGTGGTCCGACGACTGCTAGTCGATACTGGCAGCTCTTGCGACATCCTTTTTATGTCGACTTTTGAAAGGATGGGGCTTCAGGACAAGGACATAGAGCCAAGCTCGGGGCCCGTGGTGGGATTCACGGGTCACTCCACACCCATTGTTAGGGCGATCCACCTCCCGGTCACGCTTGGAGGGCCACCCGACTGGGTGACCCTGCCGGTGGAGTTTGTGGTGCTGAGGATCGGGTCGGCGTACAATGGGATCATCGGCCACCCGCTCCTCCATGCTATTGGCATGGTGGTCTCGACCCTCCACCGAACGATGAGGTTTCGGACCCCGAGATGGATCGGGCGAGTCGATGGCAATGTAGGGAAGCTAAAGATTTGCTACCAACTAGTAGATGAGAAACCCACCGGGCAACCTGACGACTCGATGGTCTCGCTTGACCTGAGGTACGGGCCAAGACCCACGCCCGTCGAAGAGCAAGAGCAGATCCCAGTCACGAATGTCGAGGGAAGGTTCATCTCCATCGGATCGGGGCTGGGCCCGGACTTGAGAGGCCTGTTGATCGAGTGCTTAGAGGCAAACCTTGATGTCTTCGCATGGTCGCCCGATGACATGCCTGGCGTCGACCCCCGGGTGATTGTGCATAGGCTGAACACCGACCCCAATTTCAAATAAGTCAGACAGAAGAAGCGGAATCTAGGTGGTGAAAAGATGAGGGCCGCCTCCGAGAAGGTGGAACGCCTTCATGATGCCGGCTTTATCCGGGAAGTCTGGTACCCGGAGTGGCTATCAAATGATGTAATGTTCAAGAAGCCCAACGGGAAGTGGCAAATGTGTGTGGACTTCAGCGACCTCAACAAGGCATGCCCCAAGGACAGCTACCCGTTGCCACACATCGACCACCTCGTGGACAATGCCTCAGGGTATGAAATGCTCAACTTTATGGACGCCTACTCCGGGTACAATCAAGTCCAGATGGACCCTCGGGATGAAGAGATGACGGCCTTTACGACAGATAAGGGGACCTTCTGCTACAAGAGATGCCTTTTGGTTTGAAGAATGCCAGGGCCACCTACCAGAGGATGGTCAACAAAGTGTTCGACTCCCAGATAGGAAGAAACCTGGAGGTCTACGTTGACGACATGTTGGTCAAGTCGAAGGACACGGGAGATCACATCGCCGACCTCAGGGAAACCTTCGAGCGGTTGCGAAAACACAACATCCGGCTCAATTCCGCAAAGTGCACATTCGGGGCGAGATCTGGCAAGTTCTTAGGGTTCATGATGACCAATCGAGGCATCGAGGCTAACCCCGACAAAATCGAGGCACTGATCAACATGCGGGAGCCGACGACAATTAAGGAGCTACAGAGGTTGAATGGACGCATCACCGCTCTAGGGAGATTTCTATCCAAATCGACGGAGAGGTCCCTTCCATTCTTCAAGACCCTAAGGAAAGCAATCACGGAGCCGGCCGCCAATAGGAAGACGGTACGGTGGGACGAGGATTGCTCCTGAGCATTCGCCGAACTCATGGAATGCCTCCGCAGTCCTCCGCTCCTATCCAAACCGTGAGAAGGAGAGTCGTTGAGCCTCTACCTAGCTTGAACGGGAGAAGCGGTGAGCTCGGTTCTGGTCAGGGAGGACGGCGGAGTACAGATGCCGGTATACTATATCAGTCGGGTCCTGACGGATGCAGAGGGGCGATACACTACTATGGAAAAGCTGGCATACGCCCTCGTTCTCTCAGCCCGTCGACTCTGGCCTTACTTCCAAGCCCACACTATACTGGTCCTTACCGACACCCAGCTAGAACAAAACCTCAAGAGATTCGATCGGATGGGAAGGATGCTGAATTGGGGAGTGGAACTGAGCGAGTTCGACCTATGTTTCAAGCCGTGCACGTCCATTAAAGGACAGGCCCTGGTGGACTTCATTGCCGAATGTACCATAGAAGGGGGGAACCCCATTGGAGAAGGCTCGGCCACGGTAACTACCACACCCTTATCCTTCCTTTCGACTAACGTCGTTCTTAGTGGTCATCCAGAGGACCAGGACACTTGGATAGTCCATGTAGACAGGTCGGCAACCCGGTCGGGCAGTGGAGCCAGGATCGCGATCCGGTCTCCCGAGGGGAGCGTCGTCGAGTACGCGCTTCGGTTCAAATTCCCGGCCACCAACAATGTGGCCAAATATGATGCCGCGATAAACGGGCTGAGGCTGGCCAGAGAACTCGGGGTCGACTCCATGCGGCTCCTCAGTGACTCAAAACTTGTCATCAACCAACTACAGGGGAATTACGAGGCATGCGAGGAGACGATGTAGAGCTACCTAGCCACAGCCAAGACCGTGCTGTCCAAATTCAAGAAGGCTGAGACCCTTCACCTACCCCGGTCGGAGAATGCCCGTGCGGATGCTCTATCCAAACTGGCTTCCTCCTCGACCAAGGAGTTGGGCTGCACCGTCTACGTGGAAAATCTCCGGTTCCCCAGCACAGAGGAGAAGGAGGTGATGTCGATCGACGGGGACCCCACCTGGATGGATCCGATCATTCGGTACCTCTCTCATGGGGAAGGACCGACGGACTTTGACAAACGTCGAACCTTGGAGAGGAAGGCACTCCGATACGTGATCCACGAAGGAGTACTTTACAAAAGACGCTGGACAAAGACGAATATCCTCCCCTACCTCAAATGCCTCAGACCTCTAGAGGCTGACTACGTCCTCCGGGAGGTACACGAGGGGATCTGTAGAAATCACCACGAAGGCAAGACGATTGCCCAGAAAATCTTGAGACAAGGATATTACTGGCTGACCTTGGTCCACGACGCAACGGAGTACGTCCAAAGGTGTCTAGAATGCCAGAGATTCACCAAACTCGGCTCAACCCCCCGTCAGAACTCGTTCCAATTATTAGTCATGTACCTTTCACAAAGTGGGGTCTTGACATCCTCGGGCCGTTCACTTCGGGACGAGGACAGAGGAAATACCTGATTGTGGTAGTGGACTACTTCACCAAGTAGATTGAGGCCAAACCCCTTGCTTCCATCACATGGAAGAAGGCGAAGAGATTCGTATGGAACTCCATCATCTCCAGGTTTGGAATTCCCCGTGCCATCGTAACGGACAATGGGAAACAATTCAACTCTGTCGGGTTCAAAGACTTCTACGCTGAATGGAATATCAAGCTACTCTTCACTTCGGTGGCTCACCGCCAGACCAACGGGATGGCAGAAGCCGCCAACAAGTGCATCATAGAACCCCTCCGCAAGAAAGTGGAGGACGCCGAGGGGAGTTGGCCAGATGAGCTCCCAGGGATACTATGGTCAGACAGAACGACCCACAACAAGCCACTGGCGAAACCCCGTTCATGCTCGCGTATGGCGCTGAGGCGGTGGTGCCTGTCGAAGTAGGCGAGGAATCCCTCCCCATAAAGCACTTCGACGAGGAAATGAACTTGGAAAGCTTGGAGCTCGGCCTGGAGCTCCTAGGCGAGCGACGGGAACATGCCTTGGCCACCATCATCCGCCAGAAGCAGAAGGTGGCTCGCTATTACAATTCCCGAGTTAGGGGAAGGAGCTTCCGTCAAGGGGACCTAGTCCTCAGAAAAGCTGCCTTCAACATAGAGATCGCTCGTAAAGGGAAGCTAGCGGATAAGTGGGAAGGACCCTACAAAGTCATCGAGGTCCTCGGACCCGTGACTTATCGACTGGCTAATTCGGAAGGAAAGATCCTCACCCATACCTGGAATGCCGAGCACCTGTGCAAATACTATCAATGAGATCGTCCGCAAATGTATCTCTTTTCCTCTATCTACCCGAATAAAATCGCTCGAGCCTATTCATATTCGTACTAAGCGACCGGGGGAAGCTCGCTCGGGACGAGGGAGACCTCGCAGGGAGAGCACCTGAGCAGAGGCTCGTAAGGCAAGGGGATAGACCCTTAGCGGGTTGACTCCCCCAACCAGCCGACGAGTCAAGGGCCATTCTTCTTGGTCAGCCAGGGGGGGTGGATCGATCGTAAGGCTGGGGGCAGCTCCCCCAGCGGGTCGGTCCGTCGATCCGCCATCAGACTGGGCGTTGCCCTCCAAGCAGGCTGAACGATACCAACTGGCTGTAAGGCTGGGGGCAACTCCCCCAGCGGGTCGGTTAACCGACCGACCGTAAGGCCAGGGGAAACTCCCCTAGCAGGTCGGACCAGAGGTCGACTTCAACGGTCGGCCTCATCGGTCAGTCACAAGACACGGGGTCGCACCCCTAACAGACTGACCAGCCGAACTTACTGTAAGGCCGGGGGAAACTCCCCCGGCATGTTGGCGAGCCGATCGCGGCGTTAGCCTGAGGGATAGCACCCCCCAGCCAACCGATCAGCCAAACACGCTACAAGGATGAGGGGCAACGTCCCCGACAGGATTACCACCTCATTGCCAGTAAACCCCAAAAACGGGCACACACCAAAAGGGGTGACTTCATTTCTTAAATGGAAGGAGGAAGGAGGGAGTGTTACACAACAGCACAATAACTGAACAACAACCCTCACTCACTCGTGTCTGCCGGGAGCCCCCTCAGGGCCGACGGCAGGTTGCATAGAGGGTGCGTCCTGTGTCTCTCCCTCTTCATCGGAGTATACCCAGAGCTCCTCGAAATCGATCCCCGAGAGTGGAAACCTCATCCGGATCTCAAACTCGCAGCGGGCGAACCCCTTCTCGAACGCTTCGGACATAGCCGTAGCTACGAAAGAAAGGGCGTACTCCTCCACAGCGTCCCGAGCAATCTGAGCGGGGTTCACCGCCTCCAACTCTCGGATCCGATCTTCGAGGATGGTAACTCGACGCTGATGCTCTGCCCGCTCCACCTCGATCTCTCTGGATCTCGCGTTAAGCTAGACTAGAAGAGCTTTCTCTCTCTTCCGCCGCTTCCAGAAGGTTGGAGACCTCCGGGGAGTCAGCCGTAATAACAGGGGCAGGGCCCCCGCTAGCTCGGCAATCCGGTCCTCAGCCTTAGACTTCCCAACCAAAGCCAAGGCTTTCTCCCGAGCTGATTCCTCTAAAGCAGATGAGAGCTCAGTTACTCGGGTCTCCAGGGACTTGATGCGCGCCTCGACTAGCAGGCTGGCCTCACCCTCGACCCCCTCGGCCTCGGCGGACCGCACCACGTCAACCTTGGCTTGATGAAGGGCCTCGAATTGGTGCCTTATCGAAAGGCCCACCGAGGACAACTGCACCAAAAGACAGTGATGAAATGAAGACTGGTATTAGAAATGAGGTATGCGAGAACGCCTCACCTGTTGACCAGCCTAGACCATAAAGGCAGCTAGGCGGTCGCCTTTGACCCCATCCAATGCAGCCTGGTCTGGAGGAAGGCAGCAGTTCTCAGCCAACCCGTCGCCACACCACAGTCAGTGAAAACCGACTCCCACCGCCCCACAGGGAAGCGAGGTCGGAGAAGCCCCTCGCTGGACTGAGGTAAATCGACGGGAACCTAGTAGAACGCTCCCAGGTACCGCTCGTAAACCTCAGGGAGGGGGGTCGATGGCGGCGATGACGGCCCGATACACGGCCAGATGACCTCAGCCGAGGAGGGCGGAGCCCGACCCTCAGGCAGTGGAACACCCCCTCCTTAACTTGGGGACGGGCCTTCTTCGAGACACCCGGTAAGGGGGAAGATGGGGCTTGCCCCCTCACTCTTTTGGAACCCACACCAGGAAGCAGTTGTTTCTTTCAGACCTCTAACCCATGATCCCTCCTACGCGGAGCAGGCTCAGGCACCATGACTGGGGGAGGGGTCGGAGAGGAATCGGGGGCAAATCCACCGGTAAAAATCACGAAGGAAAAGGTCAGAACTGGTCGGGATAGCTCCACGCATCAGCCCCTCCAGGCGGCGGACGTTAGCAGAACTCACCAATGGGCCAAGTGATCTTCCGCAAGTTAGGATCATCAAAGAGAACATTGATTCTCCGATCCTTCGCGAGAACCTCCAACAGGGTCTTCACCGCATCAAGATCGGCATCGGTGGGGTTGCCCAGCTCAAGAGCCAGTGTGCTGGTGCTGCTACATTGGGACGTGAAGTCCACGTCCGACGGGAAGATGACGAAGATGTATTCACCCTTCCAGAGCTTCAAGGATCTCAGAAGCCCCAGCACCAGGCTCTTATTTGGCCGAGCACTGATATAAATCTAGGCCCCCGACTGATGATGGCTCAGGTGGTAGAATTGGGCGAAGAGTAGGAGGGAGGGGACCACCCCCTTCGATACGCAAAGAACGACAAACCCGATGATTAGACCAATGGCGTTGGGGAAAAATTGGCATAGGGCCAACCTATGGGCTCACAGAAACTCGAAAATAAAGGGGTGGAGAGGAAACCGAAGCCCGAATCCAAAACACTTTTCATATACCCCGACCTCCCGAGGCCGGGGTAAGCAGATTCTCTCGTCGGATTCAGGGGGCCCGGGCAGAGTATGGGGGAAGAAGGTAGCTGGTGCGCATATTCCCAATGGAGGTGTCACAGATGGACGAGGGACACCCAAGAACCTCGGGAGGCTCCCCAGCAAGCACGCCCCCGTGACAGCGAACCACCAAGATGAACCCGCCGGCTGGGTTGGGCTCAGCGACATTCTCCGGGCAATCCAAACCAGTGGCAGAGGAGGACGACATAAGATAGAGCCCGAACAGAATTCGGCCTGACGAGAAGAGAGAAGAAAGGAGGGAAGGCGATTGAAAAAGACAGACCCTCGCCCGATGGGTGGCGGCTCTCCCTTTTTATACATCTCTTTCCACCCCAAGACAATCCCTCGCGTGGCGAAGAAGAACGCACGGGGGCACGTGGCAGCATCCGGGAACCGACGACGCTTCGTGATCAGCGCCCCGAGGGATTTGAACGAGCCGCCTAATGATGGTCTCCATTTAATGTACCAGCCTCGACTGGCATGCCTGTCAAAATCGGCAGAAGTCACATCGGCCGAGCCGAACCAGCTAGTGGGGATTGACATGACCGATGGGGGCAATTGATACGGCTAATATGGCTGAAGCCTCAAAGGCTAGAAGCCCAAAGTCCAGCTGTGGACGAGAAGCCTGCCAGCAAGGTTGGGCCCCGCCAGACAAGGCCCACGAAGAAAACGCGGCCCAATCGATGAGGCCCCCGAGAAATCTCAAACCGTCCACGGTTTGACACGCTCGTAACCGGCCCACGATCCCTATGAGAAACCACTCCCCCAGGGTATAAGGCCTTAATGTCCATCAAAGGACCCCAGGGAGGGGGCTCCCCCATGACGCTGGCAGGCGCCATCGTGGGGATGGATCTCGAGGGTGCGAGTGGGCACGGACAGCGTGACGGCACGACGGGGGTAAACGGCTCCCCCATGATGCTGGCAGGCACCATCGTGGGGATGGATCTTGAGGGCGCGAGTAGGGGCAGACGGCGTGACGGTGTGGACGAGGGGCAATCGCGGTAAAGACCCTATAAAAGGACCGGAGGGTCAACGGAGCAAAAGATCGAACCCCAGGTATACTAATCTGAGGTACTCCATCAACGACCGTGGTTTTCCCCCATTACTTCTCTCTCCCCCTGCTCGTGCTGCAGGTCAGTGTATCGATCTCCTCTCGAGTCGAGCCTACCCCGTCGAGCACGTTTCAGACCCTGATCTGACTTAGGCATCGGAGGGGATACGGCCGGAACCAAGGTCCGGCCACCCTGACGATTTACTCGTCTATACAGGAAGAAGCTGACCGAGGCACCGAGGCTACCCCTCAGTGCCAGACGACCGTCCCAGCGTCGAGCGGGCGCATCTATCAACCGAAGACCAGGCTGCAAAGAAAGCACCAAGGCTACCCCTCGACGCATGTCCAACCGAGGCCGAGCCCGCCACAACTGAGCCGAGGCTTCACCTCCGCTCTACTTCGATCGAGGACCGACCCTCTGCATGGATCTGGCTCTCGCCCTCGACTCCAACTCAGGTCTGCACTGGACGCACGCGTGTTCAGCTTATCCAAGGGATCTCAACCGACCCCTTGACCACGTTGACCGTCCAACCCTCGGTCAACGATTCAATGGTGAGAAAACACCCGTAAACATTATTATTTAAAAAATCGTGGGAATTTACCAGTGAAATTTATTCTCTGTTCGAGCTTGATTGATCCGATTGAGTGTACATGATGCATGCTTTGAAATGTTTTCATAATGCCAATTCAATCTATGCACATTAATAATTACTTACATTGCAATTATAATTCCATAGTTACATGCTTAACATGGTCAAATTGTACAGGGGGTAAACAACAGTTGCAAATGTTTGGTGGTTTGTTTATAATCTATGTACTTTCAAGATTCTAGCCTTTATTAAGAAGAGTTTAAGCCAAACCTCAATATAGGTGCTGCAACAGTATTAATCCATGCTAATTTGTTCTTATATGAGAGAAATTATATTAGTAATAGCAATAATTATATCAGCCCAAACAATGAGAGAGTGTGTGTTGTAACCGATGTCTTAAGAGTCATGAAGACATGAACAAGAACAATAAATACCAAGGAACAGTTGTCACTGACTCTCTACTGGACCAAGATTATTATTTCCAGTTGTAGGATCCAAGAGAGACCGACATACCCTGCACTACTAAGCAACACACACTAGGGGGGAGATGAATAATGTAGTGGCAAATAATATGCTAATTAAAAAGTTCTTGCAAATGCAGAATTATAAAGCAAGTAAATTAGCAACAACCCGACAAGAGAGAATAACAAATGCAAACACAGAAGAGTATCATGGTTTGGCAAATGCCTACTCCAGTTCCACACTCTTTCCAGAGTCTTGTGGATTTTCACTATAAGGCTTTTCCAAGCCAACTCAATACAACTCACACTTTTCCAAGTGGCACTCTATTTCAAGAACCTATCTTTTCCAAGATAGCAACACAATATTTTCTATGATTGCAAATCATATTCCAAGGGTAAACCCTATTCCAAGGGAATCACCTCTCTTTTAAGAGAGTACACTTCCACAACCCGGAAGCTAGTCCAATGAAACAAAATAGAAAATACACACTTCATATTGCCTTGAATAAATGAACTTGTAACTTTAAGTGTAGAGGCAAAGAAGTGTGGTTGTCCAAGTGCAAGGATGTATCTTTGATGCACTAGTGGACTTCCCTTGAGCTTTGAGACTAAATCAACATGAAGATGTTCCAAGGGAAAATGAGAGAGAAGATGAAAGTGAAAGCTTTTCTCCTTTGTTTTTGGCTCAAGAATGATTATCAATTCAGTGTGTATTGGTGCCAAAAATAGCCTCATAATGGGGTATAAATACTCTCTATCTCAGACCCAAAAACCAAGAAAACGAATATACGACTATGCAACAGCTATAACGGGCAGAATTTCTCAGCGACTAGATTTATGGAGAAGGGTGACCAGACGCCTGATTAACTGTTCGGGCGTCTGGCGAGACTGCATCAGACGTCTAATAGAATCTGTCCAGAAAAACACTCGATCACTAAAACAGTCATAACTTCTAAATAGGACTCTGATTGAGGTGATTCAAGATGTATTAAAAAGCTAACAAAGAATGAAATCTGATGGGCTTGGAATGGATGAGCAATTCCAACCTCAGAAAACTGACAGAGGTTTGAAGTGAGAAACAGATTGCAGAAATTCTAACAGACTTAAATGAGAAAAAACACTCTATCACCAAAACTGTCATAACTTCCAAAATTGGACTCCAATTGAGGTGATTCAAGATGCATTGGAAAGATAACAAAAATTCAATCTTATGGGCTTGGAATGGATGAGAAATTCCAACCAAAAAAATTAACATCGGATTGAATGCAGAAAGACTACAGAAAAACAGATTGCTGAAAATAGATAGCACGAAAATTTTGGCTCAACTGATCAGACGCCTCTGAAGTTCATTGACCAAATGTTTGGACCACTGTGTAGACACCTGGTGACAGAACTTCAAACAACTAGACTTCTTAGGTTTTTAGGCCAACACAGAATCGAATACGACAGGCGTCTGATGGGTGTATACCAGGTGCCTGGTGATATGCTGAAAGCATATGTTAGAGTGTTTGGCCATTAAACCTATCGGGATGTATTCTAGGAAATAGACATGTATAAGTGTGTGTGACAATCTAATCAAGGCATACAAATATTCTACTAAGAAAGAGTAAAATACATTAAAAAATCATAAAAGATTTACAATGTAATTCATGATTCTTCATGGCTTCATTAATCCAATGCTCTATGCCTTGAGTCCATCATCCCATCGCTACTTGTTTTGTCTCCCATTAGATGTAATCATTGTTATATAATTGAAACTAAAACAACTTGAAACATTAGTAATCACATAATGTGGTGATCATCATCAAAAAAATATTGGGCTTCAAGTCCAATATCCAACATCGTTTACCTGTCAGACGAATTATATTCGGATGATATCCTCTGTAATAGTATTGTTATGGGGTGAAACTCGCGTACAATGAATTTGTATTATGGGGAACCAAGGGCACGGTGGTTATATTGATAAGAGGATTTAGATAGGGGTTTTAACAAGTGATTAGTGGGGTGAAGAGGCTAAACTTGCCGCCGGGGGAGGCCACGGAGTCAAATCTCACCGGACGCGGCGGAGGAGGATCGGGTGGCGGGAGCCGAAGGCGGATGTCGACCAAGGGGCGAGCTACCCTGCACAATGAGCAACTCGTCAGAAAGGCCGGGTTGGGGTCCAACCCTTAGCCCCTCCGATGCCTAAGTCAATAACTGGACTTAAAGCGGGGGCTAGGCATGCAGGTCGGACTGAGGGTGTGTCGACCGTACGTGACGAGCTATGGATGGGAGAACAAAGAGATGGACGACCTTTGCTCTCGTGTGTGAATAATGGAATTGGGAGGGAATTTTCCAACCCCCTCACCGTAAGAAGTGTGGGGGTATTTATACCTGATGGGAGATGATTAGGTAGGGCTGACCTGGCATGCTGACTCGATGTGCTGAGTCGGCCCGACTGTCAGCGGAAGCTTCAGACGAGGATGTCAGGAACGGTAGTGTCAGCCTCGCTTTTGTCAGATGGTGCAACAGCCAGGGGCGCTTTTGTCAGGGTGTCAGGGTGTCAGGGCCGAAAGCATTGAATGTCAGGGGGCGCAGCAGCCAGGGGGTGCTTTGTCAGTTGGTCGGGCGGCGCTAGTGTCAGGCGTGTCCTTATATCGGGTTGTTTGTCGTGCGTGATGAATCAAGGGTCCGGCGGTGCCATCTCCAGCAGCGTGGCTTGTGTGGGCCCGCCGGGTCGACCTGTCCGTGGGTTGGTCGGCCTGGCCGCGCACCTTTTCGGTTGCGGATCATGGACCGCTGGCAGGGAGGGATATGCACGTGCCTATGTCAGCCTCCGAGCGCGTTGCCCCGGGCGGGCCGAGCGAGAGAGGTCGTATGCCTTGGCCGGGAGAGGGGGGCAGCGAGGTGCGCCCATTCCCATGTAGCCCCGGACCCCCAGGACCAACGGTCCGTTTGGCCGAGGGGCGAGTAAGTGTGGTATATTCGCGGGAGCCGGACTTCCACGATCTTTAAGTCGTAACATTTGCCCCCGGCCTTTGAGCCCGAGGCGGGAGCCCGGCTCGGCTCGGAGGGCGAACCGTTTCTGATGTTTTGAGCCGTCGGTAAGGATCCCGGTCTGCGCTTGGGGGTGGCGGCGCTAGCTTCGGAACTCCCGCCCTATTGGTCATTATTACGATTCGAAAGGGTGGTAGAAAAACAAAGCATCTCCACGATTGGGTTTGCGACGTGTGGATGAGGTGACTCTCACGCCAGTCGAGGCGTTAATGACCTCCCGATGGGCACCGCGTGGCAGAGCACCGACGGTCATGATGACCCGCTGGCCCACTTTATAAACAAAAAGGGTTGGAAGGCGGTCGGCGGGAGTTTTCTTCTGTCTTCGATTCTTCTCTGGTGTTCAATACTTCCGTCTGTCGCTTGCTGGCTTGGTTGCGACTTCCGCCACCGGTCGTCTTCTTTCGAACATCTTCCCAATCTGACGGATCAGCTAGGTAATAAATTTTTTTACTTCCCGACCGATGGCTTCTCGTTTCGAGTTCGGAGGTGGTAGCCGAGTGGGGGAGGAGGAGCTTGTGGAAGAGGGGCATTGCCACGGGGGGTGCGGTGGTCTTGGGAGAGGGGGTCATGGCGCACCGTTGTTCCGAGGGTGATTGGGTCCCTACAATGTAGGTCGGACAGGATTAACATTAGGGAGATTTGCGTGCGGTTCATGCGACTGCCCTATGAGGTACGGGTCCCCGGGTCGGAGGAAACGGTGTGCTTGCCTGGAGATAATGAGGTCGGGGTTTATGTCCGATCATTCAAGTTGGGGCTCCGTTTCCCAATCCACCTATATCTGCTTTATCTATTGAACTTCCTGGAGTTGCCGATATTTGCCCTAGCGCCCCGGTCCTGGGGCTTGCTGGTGGGGTTCGTCGTCTTGTGTCTTGCCTGCTCCTTGAGTCCCTCCCTGGCACTGTTCCAACATTTCTTTATAGTCCGAAAGAGGGGAATGTATCATTATGTTTGTGCTAGGAGAGGACGAGAACTTATCCGCGGGGTGCCCGACGATGTCGGCGAATGGATGAGGGAGTTCGCCTTCGTGATGATGCCGAGCGACGTGGTGTTGATGTCGAACTGGGGGGCACGGAACCCTCTAGTGATTGAAAGGGTGGAGCCGACTGGGGAAGACCTAGCAAAAGCTCAGATTCTGATGGAACTGCCCGAGGTGTACCGTCAGCTAGCAAGTTTGACGCGGAGCAGTCGGCTCGCCCAGGACTTTTGGTCCCTAGGTATCTTTGACATTTGGTAAACCTTTAGCTAGGCTTACCCTGATCTCCTTTTCCTTCGTAGGTGGTGACATGATGCGAGGGCCGGAGGAGGTGTCGGGATCAGCCGGAGTCCCCGTCGCGGAGGACAATGGTCCTTGCGAGAAAGGCAATGGAGAGGCGCGCGAAGTAGGATCCTGGGAACGGGGATGCGAGGTCTCCCGTGGGGAGAGAGCGCACAGGGGATGGAGGGCGGCCGATTTAGGTATCTCTACCGATAGGTCCGGTGATGATCTCCCTACGGGCTCATCCGTACGGGCGGTAGGTCCCTCCGTCCCGTCGGGGGTATCGGAGGTGGTCAAGCCTCGCAAGGCACGCTCGGTTCAGAAGTGGCCATACGGGATCCCTTCGTGGGATATGAGGAGGTCGATGAGCCCGAGTTGTGAGGGTGCCCTCATTCATTTCAAGAAGACTCGAGAGGAAGTCGAGGCATTTCCGGATGACCGCCTCCATAAGTTACCCTTTCGAGTAGGCCGTGACGAGTGGATATTCGAGGACGTCGGGGTGGCAGCGAACCTCGCAGAGTATTGCATGTTACCGCGAGACCGCGAATCATTGACTCGCGTGGGGGCGAAACGGTTGTGCGGCTCTGCTGTATGGCACGTCGTGCAGGTAAGCCGGTTCCCTCGTCTCGCCCTTAGGCTTTCTTTACTTGTGCCCCGCTGATTCGGGTCTTTTGTAGATGGTTACAGACATGGTAGCCCTGTGAGGTTGCACTCCTGTGCCCGCCACCAGAGTAGCTCTTGATATAGCGAGGGCGAACCTCGGCGAGGTCAAGGTGAAGCTGAGGGACATGGAAGCAAAGCTGGAGAAGGCTAGGATGGCCTGTGAGGTATAAAAGGGGCGGGCCGCGTACTTTGATTCGTCAAAAGCTACGGTCGAGCGCCAACTCCTAGAGGTGACACGGGAGAGGGATGACATCCGGTCGAAGCATGCCGTAGAGTTGGCTAGCAAGGAGACGGTGATCACGTTACAGAGGCGGCAGATAGCCAACCTAAAGGAGGCCCTTGAGGCGGAGAAGAGGGAGAAGGGTATCGTGATGCGGTGGATGGAGGAAAAACAGGAAGTTGAGGGTGAAGTGATCGAGGCCGCTATACACCGCTATCATGACGAGCATGTTGTGCCGATGTTGCAAGAGGCAAGGGATGCGGGAGTTTGCCAAGTGGCGAGAGATATGAGGGCTCAGTCGGCCGAGGGGCGACGTATCTGAGAAAGTGGGTTTGGGGTATCCCGTACCTTCTTGTATGAGGGTTAAACGCAATGTCTTGTTGTAGCATGCGGATAGCTTAATGTATAGCTTTGCTATTTAGATAAATGCACTGAATTGGTCTTGTGTCGGACTGCCTTCTTTCTTGTTGTGTCTGTAGGACATTTGTTTTGTGAGGGACATAATTGCCCCCAACTTCGCTATACCGAGGATATTCGGGTCGTTGGGAGATGGACGTTGAGATTTACCTCGTTTACCAGGGGTTTATTGCGAAGCAAAGTGTGATTCCAGGTGATCGCAGAAGCGTTGCGAGGTGGGGTGAGGTGGTGCAGTCCGTACGATCGTTTGCGAAGTGTTGAAACCGATGTCTGAAATTGATTCAGCGGCGCATCCTTGCTTCGGCCGCCCCGACGGAGGCGGGAATCATCCTGGGTACAAGCGGCGGATAGAAAGAAGAGGCTAAGGATGGCATATTTTCGAATGGGGGTGATCATTTCACCGGGATTTGGGCGGGAATCGAAGGGGCCTGTTGGCGATTTCGTGACTAGACGTCATCCTGGCGATTCGACGGTGGGCGGGAATCGAAGCGACCGACCACTTCAAGGCTAACACGTGGCAGAAGTGACGGCTGCCATTACTCGAAGCGTCGGACCACGTGGATCGACGCAGGAGAGAGAACGGATTGATGACACGTGGCGCGAGGCCGACGGTCACGATACTTCGCAGTGTCGCTTAAAAAGATCTCTGTGTGGGGAGCGAGGCAGAGCTGATTGCTAGGCGAAGATTTTCCAAGTGGCTGGGGTTGTTGGAGATTTCATTGCCCTTACCGGAGTTGTCCTCTGGAATCGGTCGACGATGTAGCGTTGCCGTCCGATTCGTCGGTTCCCTTTAGGTAAGAGGTCCGTTTTTGTCGATGTCTTCCTCGACGTCTTCGTTTCGTGGTCAGGGGTCGAGGGTGGTGGGGGAAGGGAGCTCCGCCGCGGAAACTGTGGAGGTGCCCCTCGAGATTGCGGGTATGAATTCGGTGCTGAAGAGGTCCCTTGCTGAGATCTTCGAGTTGTATGTCAGGCCACCGTATTTTGTTCGGGAACCGGACGCGCAAGAGAGGGTATGTTTCGCTAGCGACCACGAGGTGGGAGTGTATGTGTCCTCCTTCGAGCAAGGGTTGCGCTTCCCCCCTAATCCATTCGTGTTAGATGTGTTGAATTTCCTGGGGCTGCCCTTGTATCGTCTGATGCCCAATGCCATTAGTGTGGTTGTGGGTTTCCTTGTGTTGTGTGTGAGTAACCAGGTTCGCCCCTCGCTGTCTTTGTTTCGGTATTTCTTCACGGTGAAGAAGCTGAGGGCCTGCTATTATCTTTTCGCGAAGAGGAGCCATCCGCTCATTAGGGGGTTGCCAGGGAAGATTAAGGGGTGGCGTAAGCGGTATGTGTTTGTCTTTGTGCCAGAGGATGTGCTGATGAGATCGGATTGGGGGGAGCTGAATCCCGAGGTGAAGGAGGGGGTTGAATTGAGAGACGAGGAGAAACAGGTGGCACAGTTTCTAATGGCGATACCGGGGGAGGGCCGAGACTACCAGACGCTAGTAGGTTCCATGCCTATGTCTCCACATTGGTAAAATTATAAGAGGTTCGTTGGTTGGATCTTTTAGCAGTTTAGGAACAAAGATACTGGATGATTTCAAATTTCAAAGATCCAGTTGCTTGCATTGGAGGTTTGTATCTATGAATCAAGCATATGTATCGCTTTGCTAGATCGATGCGCCACTTAAGCCAGTGCCACACATTCTGCTAAATTGCCTGCTCGGCTGCTCTCATAAGGGCTGATCATGTGGAAGTTGGTTTGATTCGGCACTGAAGGAGCATTGGTCGAACAGACGAGTTATCTTGTTCAGAGTTAACTCGACTGTGCTTGGGTCTGACCTATCTGACTCTGCACAAGTCAGATACGAGGATGCTGAGCTATTGTTCTTCTACAGCACAGTTTGTCGATCGGTCGTCAGCTCGGTTGAAGTCCTTGTTCTGATGTTCAGTCGTTCGGCACTGGGTTGTTCGGTCGTAACTCGGTTGAATTCTGTGTTCGGTCATTCGGTTGTTCATTGGCTCATTGGTCAGTAGCTCTACGAGTTTGAGCTATCAGATAGCTTGAACGTTCAGCTCAGTGCTTCGGTTATTCGGTACAGAAAGAAGATCGGTCGGTCGAAGGGAGCCCATTGGGATGTGGCCCACTAGGAAGCAATAGCAGATACATTAGGAGATTGAAACTTACCTTTGTTCTCATTTTATGCCAATTTATGATAAATACAAAGTCGATCGTTTTTCCTATCTATCTAATTATTTCTAACCATCGTCGGCCATAAGTCGAAGGGGCCTCGCCCCTCGCCACCGAACGACCCTCGACCGCCATCGACAGTATGCCGAGGGATCGCCCTCACCACCAAATGACCCTAGTCATCAGCTGTTAGCCGAGGGATCACCTCTTGCCACTGAACAGCCCTTAACCGTCGTCGGTCGTAAGCCAAGGGATCGCCCTCGCCACCGAATAACTCTCGACCATCGTCGGCCGTAAGTCGAAGGGGCCTCGCCCCTCGCCACAAAATGACCCTAGTCATCATCCGTAAGCCAAGGGATCATGCCTCGCCACTGAATGACCCTCGACCGTCATTGGTCGTAAGCCTAGGGATCACCCTCACCACCGAACGACCCTCGACCGTCGTCGATCGTAAGCCGAGGGACCACCCTCACCACCGAACGACCCTCGACCATCGTCGGCTGTAAGTCAAGGGATCGCCCTCGCCACTGAATGACCCTTGACCATCATCGGCTGTAAGCCGAGGGATCACCCTAGCCACCAAATGACCCTCGACCGTTGTAGACCGTAAGTCGAGGGATTGCCCTTGCCACCGAACGACCCTCGACCGTCGTCGGTCGTACACTGAGGGATCGCCCTCGCCACCGAACGGCCCTCGCCACCGAACGTCCCTCGACCATCGTTGGCCGTACGCCGAGGGATCACCCAGTCCACCGAACAACCCTCGACCTTTGTCGACTGTAAGTTGAAGGGACCATGCCCCTCACCACCGAACGACCCTAGTCGTCAGCTGTAAGCCGAGGGATCACCCCTCGCTATTGAACGACCCTCAACTGTTGTCGATCATAGGCCGAGGGATCGCCCTCGCCACCGAATGACCTTAATCGTAAGCCGGGGGGATCGCCACGCTCACTACCGAACGAAACGCGTCACTATAGTTGCTAATCTAGAATATCATATTTAAAGGGTGAATATGCCTTGCGCTTAACAGCCTCCACCCGCCGTCCTTCTTCAATTATGTCGACGGCCTGGCGACGTAATACAGTTGTCATGCCCCGCTTCCCATTATACCAGGAGCGAGGATGCGAGCGGGTCTGCGATGTACGTAAAACAAGACGGAGTACTTTTTTTCTTTTTATCTTTTTCTTTTCTTCCTTCTTGGCTTAAACACATTAAGCGTCTCTGAAATAAGATGGCAGGATCTTGCATGTTTATAAGAAATAGTACAGATGACATATTACAATACCAAAGCGTCTGAAAGTAAAGTACAACATAGGCCTAGTATGGCCGCAATCAACAAGTACAACAATTACATTATTCAAATATATAAAAGTGCGGTTGCGAAGGGGAACGTCTAGTCTTCTGTGGGTAGGTACTCCACGTAGCCTTCGAGCTCTGGCTCGGTTCCTGCAGCAAAGACTTTAACGAACTCACTGTCGGTACCTGACGGACATTTCGTAAAACAATAAAGTGAAATGCCCGTCAGCGAGGTATACTCGGCAAGATGATCTCAAAACCAAAACGTTAGACATTTTAAATTAAACAGAGCTGAAAAGACAAGTGATAAGGTAAATAGAAAAGAGTTATAGCAGTTTAAATATTTCCAGCAATTGCAACCTGCAGTAATTTCATTATTAAATAACAATTTGCAAAGCCATCTACAATCTGTGACAATTTAGCATTTAATAAGCAAACTGTAGCAAACTGTAGAAAAAGAGGGTAGAACAATAATCAATAACCAGTCTATCCTAGTGATAAGTCCATGTCTAAAAGTACTAGAGATAACCAACATGCACCTTGCGACGGGAGCAACTCCGAGTCTTACCCACCGTTCTGATATGTCAACGGTCAAGGATCTAACCCCCGTAATGTGTTGGAGGTAATTTAGTATAGCGCATCCAGCCACTCCGTAAAACTTGTGATCATAAACTACCTCAATACCAGGTCAAGTCAAGTGTCGGGTCAAGAGAACGTGTACTATTTTTTTATTGTTGAAATTCCATCTTTCATTATATTAAAGTTCCATCTTCCATTTATTACTGTTGAAGTTCCATCTTCCATTCAGTATTGTTGAAGTTCCATCTTCCATTCAGTCAATTCAGTCATGGTGTTCCAATAGTCCGTGCAATAGTTTCACAAAAGTTCACGACTTCACGACTCAATTTAGAAATTAAACGAAAACGTAAAAAATTACTTAAATTGATGAGAGAATAAGAAAGAAATGATTTTGACGAAGCAAATAAGTATAAACTAGCTTAAAATATTTTCTAAGGCTAGTAGCTATTTTCAAGATTGTTAAATAATTTTTAACAATTTTAGACAATCCAAAAACAATTTTTAAATCAAGAATTTATTTTTAAAACATATGTTCGGAGAATTGTTTAACGAAAACCGTACATAAGAATTCTTCCAACAAGATGTCAAAATGATCGTATTTACTAGTACTATAATATATATTTTTATCGTACGTCAGTGTTTGTAAAAATCACAAGATACGAATTTTTAAACGGAATTTAAAACAAGAAATCATTTTCACTACATATGTTCAAAGATTTATTTCGGGCAAACCGTACGTCAGAATTCTTTATACAAGATGTCAAAATGATCGTATTTACTATTACTATAACATATATTTTTATCGTACGTCAGTGTACGTAAAAATTACAAGCTACGAATTTTAAAAGGAATTTAACCTATTTATATTTTTCCTTTGAAAATTCACTGTGAGAAATATATTTGCCTTTTGGTGATGAAACCAGCTCCGTTTCGACGTTTCTGATTTTCTGGGACTGGTCTCGTATTTTTCTGAGGCATGTACAAATTATTATCAATTTAAATCCAATAATATCATTTAAAAATATTCGTAAATACGTAAATACGTATTCAAATATGTATTAAATGCGTTTTAAATACGGTTTTTTTTTGTAAAAAGAGTTCGATCTCACCCCTTAAATACTCGACGAAGCAGCGGGGGGGGTCTTTGTGCTTGCCGGCGGGGCTTGGGGGAGGCGGACGGCGGGGTGGCTTTTGTGTGGTGTCAGCGGCGACAGTCGGTGTCGAAAGTGAGGGAGGCAGGCTTCGGCACTCGGGAATGACGGGGAAGGAAGCAGCGCTGGGTGAGGGTTGTCGGAGCAGGGGGGATAGCGGCGAGGTGGGCTTCGCGCGGCGGTGCGGGAGTGGAGCTCGTCGGAGGGCGGTGGCCTCGCGTCGTCGAGGCGGTACAATCGGAGGTGGGAGCGGGGGGAGGGATCGAACGGTGAGTAGAGCATTGGCCGTTGCTGGAGAGCGGGGGATATCGGAGAGAGACGGGTTCGGCCTGGGCTCTCGGCGGTATACGACGGCGACGGTGCGTCGCCGTGGAGAAGAGGGTGGGGGTGAACGTGAGTGAGAGTGAGGGAGAGAGAACAGGGAGAGGGAGAGAGAGCTCAGGGGAAATGGGTTCGGGTGCGTTGAGTTGCCTGGGTGTGGGTATTTGTGAGGGAGAAGAGAGATTAGTTGAGGGTTGAAATAGGGTTATGCTAATTAGTATAATAAGGGTGCATTAACTATTTAGTCAAAGTGGCCATTAATACAAAGTTGCTTTTAACTAACTTTAGAATTCATATACCACATGGGCTGCCATGTATCTTGTTTTGGTGTTATCTGTCGACATATGTGGGTAATTAGAATGGTAATTAGCCTAACGTAAAACAGTAATTAGTGAATGTGATCAGTGAAATTACAATTTTGCCCCTAAAGTCAAACGACTCCGAAAAATTACGAAAATATAGCCACAGGTTTGTATCGTCACGAGAATCGTGACTACGAGATCCATTTTGTAGTTTGAGCTACGGAGATACGAGTTTTGGGCCAAAATGTTTAGGATGCGGGTTACGGGTTCTCTATTGATTTGACTTAAGAAAATTACGAAATTAATATGGAGAGCACTAAATGATATTAGAAGCTTATGGTAGAAGTTTGAAATCTTTTTGATAACGTTTACAAAGAAAAATAATTGTTACGGCTGTAACATTAATAATTGAGTTTAAATAACTATAAAAATCATTTAGCGATTTAGGATGTCACTCGTATACCCTAAAATAGGCTAGAACTATATCGGTTCTACAAAATATTTTTTTTATAAATGATTTAGAAACTATTCTGATTTAAAACTCCTGATCAATCACTACAAAATACTTTTAAATTAAGAAAATACATAGAAAAAGGTTATTGCTGAAAACGGGTCATCACAT
>JAULAV010007137.1:0-35134 GCA_030789695.1 Scilla litardierei
ATGACCTTGAGGTCTGCCTGACCTCACCCCCCTCCCCCTCGAAGGAAGAGTTCTGACTAAGGGGAAGGGGAGACCGAGCACTCGATCCCTCAGTGCTCCTTTTCTTTTTGCGTTGCTCTCTCCAAACTTGTCCTAGTCCCGTGTGCATGTTTCTATGAGCTCCGTTAGTCATATCTGCAAACAACATATATAATTATAGCGAGTGGATACGATAAAGACACAGAAGTGGTATACATTACCCGGGCTCCACAAAACGGTCTTTAGTGTAATGACACTGGCAATGAGAAAAACACTAGAAGGGGGGTTGAATAGAGTTTATAAAATTTAAATGATAGTTATACCAATTTAAATTCCTAACCAACAATAAATGCGGAATTATAAATAAACCCAAAATGAAACAATGCTAACACAAAGTATGTTTCAAGGGTTTGGATTACTCAAGTCAACTCCCGACTTGTTCTCGGTAATCCTACGTCCCTTCCACCCGGATACCTCCAGATACTCAAGTTAGAACCCTAACTTGAGGTTTCCTTTAAACCCACTTGTAGCAATCCTACAAGTGTAATCGAAACACAATCGATGTCTTTGATTCCCATAACTTGGGATCAAGCAAACCACTCTTACAAACCGAGAGTAAAACTAATATCGAAATATATGAAATAATGAAATAGCAACACTTACAGTCACCTATGCCTTGAAGTAGAACTTGAAGGAGCAAGTGTGTTGTATGTTGAAGTCTCTTCTAAGAAGATAGAAATCCCTTTTTCTTGTCACCACCAATTGCCTAGTGGATATCACTTTGATTCTAAGTTGGAGAGTAAGAGAGAATGCGATTGGAAATCTAAGGCTTATGGATTTGAGAGCTTTGAAAACTTGAAGATAAAAGCTTAGGGTTTTCAAGAGATGATCAAGAAGTCCTCAATGGAACAGTAGAAGCTCTCTTTATAGGTTCTCTAAAACCCTCAAACAGATTTCTCAAAAACCCCTTTGAAATCCGTGGAGAAATAGCCAACAGATAGAATTTACACAATGGACAGTCGACTGGCTGGTGAAGAAACCACAGTCGACTGATGCACCGTGTTAGAGGGTATGTGAGAATTCAAACGGTAACTTACCACGTAGAACAGTCGACTGATGAAGGTCTGACAGGCACCTGTAAACATAACAAGCGACTGAGAAACCTTCTACAGGCGATTGAGCGAAACATGAGTAAGTTGAGAAAACTTAGGAAGTTTTGGAAAGACAGGACATGCGACTGATGTGGTATCCACATACATCTATGCCTTGGACAATCGACTGTAAAACCAACATCAGTCGTCTGACCATAATAAGTGAAACTTTCCAGATAGCAGAGTGGTAGGGAAAGAATTGACAAGCGACTGTTGAAGTATTCACATGCACCTGTGCCTTGGGCAGGCGACTGTGAGTTCAACATCAGTCGTCTGGCAGCAGCTGGTGAAAATTTCCAAAAATACAGAGAGTTAGAACAAGAATCGACAGGTGACTGTTGAAGCATACACAGATGCATGTGCCAATGGACAGGCGGCTGTGAATCCAACATCAGTCGTCTAACAGAAGGAAAACAAGTTAATGATCTTTGGGCAAGAGAGACATACGACTGACTAACCAGTTACATGTGCCTGTAACTGGACAGTCTCCTGTACTTTGTACAACAGTCGCATGATGAACGTTATAGCTAAAATCCCAAAACCCAAGAGATAAAGTATGTAAAAAACAGACGACTGTATAACAAATCACATGTGACTGTTTGGAGACAGGTGCCTCTAATGAAGTGCCCTGTGAAGCTACTGCACATGTACTAGAGGGGGGTGAATAGTACTTTAAAATAATTAAGAACGTTACAATACTCAACATCTAAATCGTTCAGCAGTCGCTTGTTGAAAGTCCAAAGTGCACATGCTTGAGTATTATGAATTAAAGGCCAAGAAAATGTGATCTAATGATTTCCTAGGACAGAAATTAAGATAAGTTATGCTCCAAACATAGTTCTACTTCTAAGCTACATACTAGAAGAGAATAAAAAGATTAAATCTTGTATTAGCATCTCTTCTTTCCATAGAATGAGTTTGAAGTCTTCTAGGAGCTTAATTCATCATCTTTGATCATCCAATCCACTTTTCATGCTTTGATTGATCCTTGAGTGACATCCATTACTAATTGATATTCTTGATATGCTTAGGCAATGGATTAACTGTAAGTAGGAGATTAGTCACAAGTATTTATGTTTGCTCATCATCAACACCAAGTAGGGAGAAGTCCAATACTCAACATTTAGTCGATGACCATCCAAAAGATACGAAGTCGACCTCTCTCGCCACGACTGACTTAGCAGGAGTTTGGCCGCCTCGACCTCGCCTGATGTTAACTTAGCCTCCACCTCTTCCGATGCTAGCTAGGACTCTTTAGCGAGGTCAGGACTTGGAGAACTCCACCCATTGAGCATCGGTCCAATTCGGGGAGAACGTCAAACATGAAAGTATCTTCCCAGCTGGGATCAGTAAGCGGGAGATCGTATATGAACCTCTTTTCCCGGCGAGTGACGATGTGATACCACACCTTGCGGGGATCGACTATTATTTGGAAGAAGTACTTAAACAACCAAATGGATGGTCGAACTGTTGGATATGGAAGACGTTTGTACACCCTTGTGGGGGATGTACGAGGGATTACGGACCTCGAACGTCGCGTACACGAAGTCGTGTGCAAAGGGAATCTGTTCCCTTGCGGAGAGGATCTCTGGATGAGCGGGAAAGTCGCATTATATATGCATAAGTGCATGCGACATATGGCTAATAAAGGGGGAATATCTTAAGCTTATGTTGTACCATGCATATGGTACAACTTAAGCTTATAATGTGCCATGTATCATGGTACACCTTAATTAAGTTGTTCCAAAGGAACAACTTACCCTAAAATAACTACCTTGGGGGCTATAAATAAGACCCAAGGGTAGCCATTTTCCTTACACATTTTGCATGAAATTCATGCATGCATCTTCTTCATAGCGAAGCTCTGCAGAAATATTTCCTCTCCCTCCTTCCAAGTTCTTAATCTAAAATAGAGATTTAGATTGTGGATTAGTAGCCTTACTCCGTTCGTGAGAAGACTCGATCCGTCGTGGCGAATCCGAAGGCAAAGTTCCGAGACTATCGTTCCGCATACGCAAGCGTAAGTCTCCACTTTAATTATCTATCCTAACTTTGTTTTGGACAGGATCCATCACGAACCCCACAGAGCTCACAAAGGACGGTGAAACAGACCAGGGGAGAAATGGCTTGGGGTGCAAGTTGACAAAGAGAAAGCCCCAAAGAGCATATGGCCTCTGTGATGAAGGGCTGAAGAGGAAAATGAAGCCCAAGACGAAAAGCTTTGGGGTACACTCCAATCTCATTCTTTCAAGGGAAGCAAACTCTCTCGTTAGACCCGGACAATCTAATCTTATAAGGAAGAGAAAGGCAATCCGACCAAGCCCCAACGACCAGATCGAGGAAAAACTCGGGCACCATCTCCAAAATCACTTTGGGGACCTCTGAGCTCGGATCCCTCCGACGAATGGGAGGATCTGGTTCCATGCGAACCCCTTTCCATTTACCAGGAACTTCCTTGCATTGAGGACGACGAAGGCACACCATAAGCTCTTCGTAAGATGGCTCATGTATCCTAACCGGTGGAAACATGCCTAAAATGGATCTAGAGAGGAGTCAAGATCGGTTAGGGAAGGTACCTTAGCAGAATCAAGTAAACTCCGAAGGAAGAAACGAAGGAATCAAGCTTTCGAAATGAAAATAAAGGCGGATCAAGAAAGTCTCTTTCTTCCCAACCCTTTCTTTTATTTGGAGGAGCTTAACCAACTGATGGCGGATGAGCGACACGTGGCTGAGATTGGCCTCAAGGAGCGATGAGGATCGATCCAGAAACGAAAGGTTTTTGGCGTTACAAATCAAATCAAACATTTCGAAGACTGTGCACATTTAAGGAGAATACACATTATGCGGTCTCAATCAGCGTAGTTTCCTAAGACACGAATGATGGGGGGACATTGTTAGTGCCCGGGTACAGATCTTGAAACTGTGTCAAGATATCCGACCCATATAAGGACTGTAACCCGAGCCCCGTCATTAAGGCAGAGTAATACCCAGTCAAGCAAACGGCTCACTCGACCGTTAAGCTCCTGCTAATACTCAGGGGGGAGTTAATGAGACCGAGTAAAATGGGTAGCCGTTATCACCAATCCCGGAGAAGATCCCGCCCGAATCAATGAGGGACGGTTACTCGCAATCATCAAAGAAATGCCTATAAATACCTGAAAAGACAATGGTAAAAAGGTTCCAACTCCCAAAGTACGAGATCTAATACATATACCCTATATTTTCCATCTTACATTTCTTTCATAAAAAGATCTTGCGACGTCAGATCTGAGACGAATCTATCTGGGTCGATCTCAGCTGCTCCAAGCTCACTCTCTTCCTTAAGGTCCATTCTAACTTAAGTATCGGAGGGGATTTGAGTCGGGACCCAGATCTGACCCCCCTGACGCTTCCTTGTGGTGCAGATCTACGATTCTCAATCATATGCGAGGGTCGCTACTGAGTTTCTCGGCCTCGATCAATTGGTATACAGACCGCTCGAGGGTCAATCGTGCATCGGAAGTCAACCATCATCCATCAACAACCCTGGTTCTTCCAACCTAGGCTCCCACTCAACCGGCAGACGAGGCTCTGACTCAGCAGGAAGGGTCCACGTCAGCAACAAAATTGTTTCAGTCATTTTTGGCCTTAACAAAGATTAACTGAGAAAACACAATGTGTCTTTTTGGTATGAGTCCATGAATATATTTTCTAATACCATGACATGCCATTATTGATAAGGTGGTGTGCCCTTTTGCTTGTAGAGGTCTATTTGTTACATATCGGATTGATTGGCCAATAGTGACTTGGTGCCCCTTTTTTATTTGGGGCTTCCATTGGGGGCAAAAAGACATCTAAGAAACACACAAATTATGGAGGCAGAGAAAAGCATATTGATCTTATTCAAATGATTTTTTCAATGTTTACCATCCAAAAACATAAACACTAATGTATTACTGTCCAATGTGGATTATCTTTATAGATACTTGTATTGGAAGTATGTATATGGTTGTTAGAAATACTAGCTCAAGTATGTATGTAGTTAGGGTGGATTCACAACCTTGATTCTGACATACTGAACGATTCCTATCTACTGGGAGTTATTCTCAACTGTGGAAGTGTTTTTTGTTCACTGTTCTTAAGCCGTATTTTGTGAATGAATTAGATGAATGTCATGTCTTGTCAGCTTAAATGAGTGTATATTTTCTCCATGGTTAGTCTTTTGTTGAAGAATGCAATGTGCGGATACAACAATGTGATAAGCAATCAAATAACATTCTATTACATTCATCTCTCCTGCCATTTTATTGCACAGGCTTATTCCTTTCATTTTCATTTTAGGTAGACAATTTTTAAAAATTATAATTTTATATAAAACAATATTTAGATAACTTGTTAAAACTGAAGAGTGTGCTGCTGCTAGAAAATTAAGGTCCTAAAATTTTAAATTTGGGCAGTACAATAGGTCATGCTCGGCTCACATCAAAATAAATAGTTTTAGTCCATACCTCATTTGATTTCGGCCCAAGGCCAATATCTTTTATTGAGTTACTAAACACGTCCCAGACAAGCTATTGTCCCCAATCTTCACCCTTTTCTTCCAGAGGATCCCGATGATATTCCAATGACAGATTTTTTTGCAAGATAGATAGGATATCATGGTCTGAATTTTTTTACAAGAATATTGGAAAAAATTTCGTAATTTTTTCGTTAATTTTTCTAACATAATTTTCTCTCCATTCTCTTCTTTTTTTACTTCTCTTTATTTTTCTTTTCTTTTAGCACGCACACCAAAAGCCCATCCTTCGGACCATCCTCTCTTTTTGTTCTTTTCCTTCTTATTCTATTTTCCACACTAAAAAGAAAGCCCGCAAGACAATTCTTTTCTTCATTTCGAAACTAAACCCAAGCCCAAACTCCCCAACGCAAGCCCATACCCAATAAACCTAACCCCTACTCTCCTCCAGCCGCAACATTAACTCCCCTAACACCGCTCTTTCTCTCGTCCCTCTCCCACAACCACCCATGGGCGTGAAATCCGCCGCCTCACCCCTCTTCCCCGCGCGTGGCCGAATACTCAATGCAGTCGATCTTCGCTACCGATCGGGTATTTTGAAACCATAGCCTTCTCAAATCCGAGGTCTACCGAAATCCTTAGTTTTGTTCTAAATTCATGTCTGATAATTCTTTCTGATAGCTTTTGAATTTGATCTGAGTTATTGCAGGGCTTGAGGAATTTTAGACCAGGGTGAGGTCTGGCAATTCGAATGTCAAGGTAAAGCGGTTTCCATTTTGATAAACACCAGCAACCAGCAACCCCCCCGGGGAGGCAAAAATTTTGCTTTTCAGGTGATATTTATTATAGAAAATGACTTCTTAAATGTGTTACTTTTCTGACGGGGATGGTCTGAATGCATAAAGTTTAAAATTTTGGGGTTTTAGGTATTGGTACCATAAATTATGTTTACTTTGAAAAGAATCTCCACATCATGACTTGCATACAATTTGGATTGGCAAATAGGTCGGGCATTGTCGGGTCAACCAGTTTACCACGGACCATGCCTCGCCCGTTTAATTGCAGGTCAGGAGACTGTTATCCGTACCCGACTCACAAACTTGCGACCCATGGGTTACTTGTTTGACCCCATGAGCTTTAATGTTATTCTTAAATCAAAATTAAAATTTACCCACCATCAATCAAAATCCCACTCACATACTCTCAAGAGTCAGCTAAAAGATTTAATCTGAATCCATCCATTTATTCACACACACATACACATCTCAATTTTGAGAACAATCCGTTAGAAAATTTCACTCATAATATAAAAACGTAAACTTATTCAATTAGAGCTACCCATTAAAAAGATTCACACAAACAACAATTAGCTACTAATGTGTATGTAGTTGTATTGTGCATAAACGGAGTGAAATGGGTGCAAACAGATCAAGGTGTCCCCCTAGTATCCTGCCCGTTCAGTAAATGGGTTCAGTACATGGGTTGGCGGGCTTGGGTCATTGGTCGGCCCCCGGATATACACCCGGAGAATGATTGTAGTTTTACCGCAAGCGCACGGTCAAGTGGCGAGCGGGTATCGAACACGAGGAGGTGGTGTTGGCTCCAATCTATCCTAGGTTGGTTTGCCTACGAATGTTTTATTGGTGGAGATGGTTATGGAATGATATAATGGAAATGGTGGTGGATGTCGGTGTCGGTGATAAAGAATTCGGTCAAATATCGATTCAAATACAATATAATAAAAGTGTCTAGGGCTAGGGAATTCCCTCTACGGATCATCATACATCATTGTAAATAGTGAATCTCAATATTACTAGACTTGCGTTGAGGTGAACTAGTCGTAACTGAATAGAGAACCAAGCTCACGCTTTCGCGCTATTGCCAGTCTATAGCAAACCTAGGATAGGGCCCAATCTCTTGCAAACCCTAGCCTAAGCCACTAGCATTAGGATCGACATCATCGTTCAATCGGTCCTCGAGCCCACTCTCGTGCAAACTCAAGTTACGATCTAGGTTGTGATAGTTCGTATTCGTCCAATCTCTTGCAAACAAATATGGGTATAGATTTATAATAAAAATCCTAGATTTGGTCCAATCTCTTGCAAACCAAGTCTAGAGAATCTCGATTATAAACCTAAATCGAATATCTAGGCCTTCCCATCGATTAGAATCCAATCTCTTGCAAAACCTAGAACGATGGAAATCCTTAGCTATCCGTAATAAATCAATCACAACCTAACCTCCTAGCAATTCTAGCAATTTAGAAATTCATTCATCACAAATCTGAAATTAGATCCATAGGGTTCATCCCCATGCCCTAGAACAACAAATCTACTCTAGCATAGCAATAACGATATGAGAATCAATAAAAATCATTGCTTGCATACAAAAAGATAGAAAAACAAAGATTCAAACAATAAGAACAAAATACTTAGCTTGATGAAGATCTTCAATCCAAAATACAAGCTTTTTGATCCAAGAGGGGGCCTAGGGCATGGCCTAACCTCCAAAAGAATCCCTAAGAAAACATGTTGGGAACTCAAGAAAACATAATGGGGATCCCCTCTAATGGTGGCTACAAAACCCCTTTTATATCCCCTCAAAACCCTAGCAAATAACCCTAGAAAACCCCTCAAATTCGTGCCCAAAAACAGCCCAAACCGCAACTTAAAATATGGGCCCGCCGTCGACTCGGCCGAGTGGAAAATGTGACTCGGCCGAGTGGAAATTCCTGCACTGCAGCGTCAACTTGCAGAAATTCTCCAGATTTCATCCGACCTCCGATTGGCGCGTTCTTGGCGGCGTTGGAACCGTCATGAAGTCTACTATCCATAATAAATATGAGAAAAATACTTTGATTGATAGAATGATAGCAGATTTCAAAAGAGTGGGAGGCTGTCTGAAAATCTGGGCGCTGCGTGTCCTCGGCATCACTCGGCCGAGCGGACTTCTCTACAAGGTCGAGTGGGCTTCTCTACTCGGCCGAGTGATAGAACCTGTAAAATTCCAGTAAGTCAGGGGTCTTGGGGGGTCTGTCTTCAGAGGTGACTCGGCCGAGTGGCTTTACTCACTCGACCGAGTGGCATTCGGTACTCGGCCGAGTCGGAACTCGGGAGCTGACTGACGGATTACAGTATCTTCGGGATTTTTGCTTGCCGTCGTCGAGATGCCACTCGGGCGAGCGGTGTCTTTGTGCTCGACCGAATGGTCTGGCGATGCTCGACTGAGTGCACGCTGATATTCAATCTGCTGCGTGTCCGATCTGGCCGGCCGAGCGGGCTTCTTTGCTCGGCCGAGTGACTCCTTCACTCGGCCGAGTGGCATGCTGAAAATGCCCAATCTTCATCATTTCGCTTCCTCGTCGCTCCTACGACGTTCTTTCTTCTTCCACTCGTTTTCTATCGCTGATAGGTCCTCAATAAGTCCATGAGCGATGCTCCGTTATACGTGCAAGTCCTTTAAGCTCATTTTTGCTCCCAATTGCTCATATTTCCTGAAATCCGAAAAAACAAGAAATAGTGAAAAGTAACACAATATCATCGAATAATCATAAAAATCGCAATATGAGCAACCGAAATGGCATGCAAATATGCAGAAAAAAGGTGTAAAATATGGACCGTTCAAAATCCCCCAAGCTTACCTCTTACTCGTTCTCGAGGAATATAAGTAGAGAGACGAACTCGGGAGATGAAAATAAAGAAAATGAAATGAAAAATAAAGAACACGAGGTGAAAGGGGTCACTAGATTCTTCTCTCAGATCTCAAGCCATAAGCTACACATCACGATAACTTCGAAAATACAAATCACATGCTATAAGGATTTCATATCTTTCATAAACATGGTACTTGCAAGCTTTTAAGAACAATAAGTGGGACTCTCTAAATTCATACAATCAATTCATTTGATTTTTTTTTTTTTTGTTTTGTGTTTTTTTTTTTTTTTTGTGATTTTTTTTTTTTTTTTTTGTTTTTTTTTTCCCTTATAGCTGCCATTTTGTTTTTTTTTGTTTTTTTTTTTTTTGTTTTTTGTTTTTTTTTTTGTTTTGTTTTTTTTTTTTTTTTTGTTTTTTTTGATTTTTTGTTTTTTTTTTGTTTTTTGTTTTTTTTTTTTTTTTTTTTTTTTTTTTTTTTTTTTTTTTTTTTTTTTGTTTTTGTGGTTTGTTGTTTTTTTTTTGTTTTTTTTTTTTTTTTTCGGTTGTTTTTTTTTTTTTTGTTGTTTTGTTTTTTTTTTTTTTTTTTTTCCCTCCCAAGTATTTTGTGGCTCCAATAACGAGATAGAGAAATATCTCTTTTTTTCTTTTGGACTTTGTTTCTCATTTTTCTTTTTGGATTTTTGTAGGAGCTATATGATTTGTATTTTTGGATTTTGGCTCCTTTTTGGCTTTTTGGACTTTTTGGAGCTAACTTTTTCTTTTGTGGGGATTTTTGGGAAATAGATGCGATATAAGTAGCTTTAGGAGGTGAACTCAAGTGACATGTGGAGAATAAAAAGATATATGTGGAGAAAGAAATAATGTAACACTCGGTTCACTATAAGATGTGCACAAACGGTTCAATAAAATAATACTTCAACTAAAACTCATATGTAAGCATGGATATTCTCAATCATTTCAATAAATAGTGAAGTCAAGCAGTAAAGCTTACCACCATATCAGGCATGCAACAGAAGGTGAATAAGACAATAAAACTGATGCTTCAGATATACTAATGATGCGTGAATTTTGGTGCACTTCCAACAAAAGCATACCAAACACTAATCAATACATTCAGCTTCAATTAATATCATGCATTCATATAGAGGAATCATCAAAAGAATATATAAGCAAGCACATGGATAGCAAGACTATGGAATACTCAAAGTAGCATGGCAAGGAATAATAAGCATCGTGATTGCTACTAAAACAATAAGATATATCATCATAAGGAACAAATCTAGCAAAAGGAGGAAAGGAAAATAAAGATATAAAAATAAAAGAGAGGAAAGAAAAGAAAAACAAGCACACAACATGATGCATGAACACACATAAAAGGAAAATGAGATGGAAAATTCAAAAAGATGATGCAAAATTTTGAAAAATTCTAAAAAAAAACCCTAAAATAAAGTAAAAATGCAACTAATGCATCTAAATGGCATGGAAATGCACTCCCCCAAGCTTAAACTTCACATTGTCCTCAATGTGATCATAATGAAAGAATATGAGGAACAACGATAATAATAAGGGGGTGAATGAAAAGTGATGAAATGAATGACATGAAATCCTAATGCAACTACATGCACATACAATGATGCATGAGAGCGCCTTCCCCCAAGCTTATACCAAACAATCCTATTCAAATGACTTGACCAAAAATGTCATGGCTTTGCAAAGCGTGTTCAAGTCAAATGAATAAGAAAGTGAGTATTCACTTGAAAGAAATGCTCGATGGTGGTGAGCAAAAGGATGTGGCGTATCAAAATATGGAGAGGGGAATTAATATATATAATGGGTTTGGGGTGTAAAAGATTTTTGTGGCCGTCATATGAGGTGATATTTATTCAAACAAATCTATACGGTCCTCTCGCTGTCGAGAGAATTCGTGTTTATTTAAAGCATAAAAATTTCTACACTACTGGATTGATATCACCTATAGCAAAACGCGGATCCAGTATCTTTGCTGGTGCAGGCAATTGCTCCAACTGCTCCTTCCGTGGCTCTGCCAGGCGCACATGTCCACAGACACCAACGAACTCCAGCAATGCGTCCTTCAGCATTCCCACAAGGACTCCACCTGTACCCTGCAGAGAATAGGATGCATCAGTTCGCTGCAAAAAATTCACCATCGTAATAAAAGTATCCCAAAGAGGATCGTCAATAGAAATATATAGAATAAATAATGGTGGACGATACTTCCCTGGAAATAATCCAATATCCTCATGTGTTGTGATAGCTGTCTCCATGGTGTCCCCTCTAAGCTGCTCATGTGTATCTGGATCATGGGTGTGGACCTCCTTGATAGGCTCGTCAAACTGTGACACGTCCAAGTATACCTCCGGTCCATAATCATATGTATGCTGCAAAAGGTATGACGTGTCAAAAATATCTGAATCAAAATAAATATCAAATGGAATGCATAATTCAGAAATGGAGTGGGTAAAAATATCTCCCTGAGTGGGAGCAGTATGCTCTGTGGGATAGTCCTCTGAGTCAGTGGAAGGATGAGGTGGCTGCGGAAGCTCTAATGGAGGAGGGTAGTGCTCGGGATCCTCATGAATGGCTGTGTCCTCGTCCCAATGCACGACCTCCTCGGTGATAAGCTCTGTCTCCGTGTGTAAGGCCTCCTCAAAAGCATGCTTTGGCTCTGCGAGGTAAATATCATCAATGTCTTCTCCATCTGAATCATCTCCATCCATCCACTCATCGTATGGACTAGCTATGTCTGTGGGTGGGGGAGTGGCGACGGTGAAACCCGGCTCTGTAGCAACACGCCCTGAGTATCTCATCGCAGTTCTCTCATCAGAAGTGGTTGCATCTGTGCCTGGTACCGTTGTCTCCTCAGATGTGGAAGCATCAATGTCCTCAGCCTGCAGTCCAAGAATCTCATCCAGATACGCATAAAAATGTGTGGTCCATATAATCACAGCCTCAGCAGAAGGTAGAGGTGGCTGCAGAAGCTCAACTATCGGTGGGCAAGACTCTGGATTTATCTGAATGAAGTTACCCTCGTCCCAAAGTGCTACCTCCGCAATGCAATGCTCTTGCTCCGCATGTGATGCCTCCTCGTGAACTATCAATGTAGGCTCTCTCTGGAATGGTGATGCTGGCTGCTCATGTGTGTCAACTTGTGGGGAAGCGTCATGTGGAGGGGAATGACCGCAAACAATCAGAAAATATAGTCTATCCCCCTCAATACTGACATGAATGTCCTCCTCAATTGTTCCTGCAGCTGAAACACGGTTCATAACAAAATCTGCAAATCGTAGCTCAAATGCATCACCTGCTGTAATGCTCTCTGAACCGGTGAACCTCACTGACTCCAAGAGACCCTCCAATAATCTCTGAAATCCATCCTCCTCTGGTTGCGCTGGTGGCTCAATTTCTGCTTCCTCCACTGTTCCTTCGTCCATCCACTCTTCATATGCAACAGGTGTATTGTAGGATGTGGGATCGACGGCGACACATTCTGGCTCTGGTAATATGATTGGAGATGCTTCTTGCCCATAAAATGAAGGAACAGAACTGATATCTTTGGGAATCATCGCAACCTTAAACATGAGCGCATTCATTTCAAGTTGCCTCTTCACCCGTTCCAATAGAAGGTTACTCTTTTCAAGCCCGGCTTGCATTTCAACCTGGTGTGCATGCATCTCATCAAAAAAGATCCTTTGTCTCTCATCAAGCTTGGGCCAGTGCATCTCCTCAAAAAAGTATTCTCCCATCTGAGCACTCTGATCAAAATTGTATTCTCCCGTCTGAGCACTCTGATCATAATAGTATTCTCCCATCTGAACACTCTGATCAAAATCTGTGGTCCACGTAGTATAATCCATAGCACCTGATCAACAAAGATAAATACCGGGAGAAAAGATATCAGTGGCACAAAAGAATATAGAAATGATAATAATGGTGGCGGGGGTGAAAATTTCCATTTGTTAGGTTTTTTTTTAGTCTAATCAACCTAATTGTGACAAATTGGCACCCAACGGGAAACACCTCCCCGACAACGGCGCCAAAAACTTGGTCGGCCCCCTGGATATACAACCCCAGAGAATGATTATAGTTTTACCGCAAGTGGCACGGTCAAGTGGCGAGCGGGTATCGAACACGAGGAGGTGGTGTTGGCTCCAATCTATCCTAGGTTGGTTTGCCTACGAATGTTTTATTGGTGGAGATGGTTATGGAATGATATAATGGAAATGGTGGTGGATGTCGGTGTCGGTGATAAAGAATTCGGTCAAATATCGATTCAAATACAATATAATAAAAGTGTCTAGGGCTAGAGAATTCCCTCTACGGATCGTCATACATCATTGTAAATAGTGAATCTCAATATTACTAGACTTGCATTGAGGTGAACTAGTCGTAACTGAATAGAGAACCAAGCTCACGCTCTCGCGCTATTGCCGGTCTATAGCAAACCTAGGATAGGGCCCAATCTCTTGCAAACCCTAGCCTAAGCCACTAGCATTAGGATCGACATCATCGTTCAATCGCTCCTCGAGCCCACTCTCGTGCAAACTCAAGTTACGATCTAGGTTGTGATAGTTCGTATTCGTCCAATCTCTTGCAAACGAATATGGGTATAGATTTATAATAAAAATCCTAGCTTTGGTCCAATCTCTAGCAAACCAAGTCTAGAGAATCTCGATTATAAACCTAAATCGAATATCTAGGCCTTCCCATCGATTAGAATCCAATCTCTTGCAAACCCTAGATCGATGGAAATCCTTAGCTATCCGTAATAAATCAATCACAACTTAACCTCCTAGTAATTCTAGCAATTTAGAAATTCATTCATCACAAATCTGAAATTAGATCTATAGGGTTCATCCCCATGCCCTAGAACAACAAATCTACTCTAGTATAGCAATAACGATATGAGAATCAATAAAAATCATTGCTTGCATACAAAAAGATAGAAAAACAAAGATTCAAACAATAAGAACAAAATACTTAGCTTGATGAAGATCTTCAATCCAAAATGCAAGCTTTTTGATCCAAGAGGGGGCCTAGGGCATGGCCTAACCTCCAAAAGAATCCCTAAGAAAACATGTTGGGAACTCAAGAAAACATAATGGGGATCCCCTCTAATGGTGGCTACAAAACCCCTTTTATATCCCCCCAAAAACCCTAGCAAATAACCCTAGAAAACCCCTCAAATTCGTGCCCAAAAACAGCCCAAACCGCAACTTAAAATCTGGGCCCGCCGCCGACTCGGCCGAGTGGAAAATGTGACTCGGCCGAGTAGAAATTCGTGCACTGCAGCGTCAACTTACAGAAATTCTCTAGATTTCATCCGACCTCCGATTGGCACGTTCTTGGCGGCGTTGGAACCGTCATGAAGTCTACTATCCATAAACAATATGAGAAAAATACTTTGATTGATAGAATGTTAGCAAATTTCAAAAGAGTGGGAGGCTGTCTGAAAATCTGGGTGCTGCGTGTCCTCGGCATCACTCGGCCGAGCGGACTTCTCAACTCGGTCGAGTGGGCTTCTCTACTCGGCTGAGTGACAGACCCTGTAAAATTCCAGTAAGTCGGGGGTCTTGGGGGTCTGTCTTCAGAGGTGACTCGGCCGAGTGGCTTTACTCACTCGGCCAAGTGGCATTCGGTACTCGACCGAGTCGGAACTCGGGAGCTGACTGACGGATTATAGTAACTTCGGGATTTTTGCTTGCCGTCGTCGAGATGCCACTCGGGCGAGCGGTGTCTTTGTGCTCGGCCGAATGGTCTGGCGATGCTCGGCCGAGTGCACGCTGATATTCAATCTGCTGCGTGTCCGATCTGGCCGGCCGAGCGGGCTTCTTTGCTCGGCCGAGTGACTCCTTCACTCGGCCGAGTGGCATGCTGAAAATGCCCAATCTTCATCATTTCGCTTCCTCGTCGCTCCTACGACGTTCTTTCTTCTTCCACTCATCTTCTATCGCTGATAGGTCCTCAATAAGTCCATGAGCGATGCTCCGTTATGCGTGCAAGTCCTTTAAGCTCATTTTTGCTCCCAATTGCTCATATTTCCTGAAATCCGACAAAAACAAGAAATAGTGAAAAGTAACACAATATCATCGAATAATCGTGAAAATCGCAATATGAGCAACCGAAATGGCATGCAAATATGCAGAAAAAAGGTGTAAAATATGGACCGATCAGTCATAAACATGGTTAACTTGTATATGCTTAATCCAAACCCATTTATAACGTGTCGTGTACTGGTCAGGGTAGTAGTTAATGTTTAAATTACCACCCATACAGACACGCCCCTTCAATCATACAAGCTGTTTGAAAATTGCCCTCTAGTTAACATGAGCTAACCATTAGCAGAAAATTATTTTTAAACTAACTGGATTATATTTTTGACTGTTATACCCTGGCCTCTTCCCAAATTCTTTCTTACGTTGTTTTCTTACTCCCACTTTAAAAATGCCGAAAAACACAGCCACTCTCATGCATTGGCCTCATGTGTGTTTTTATTTTACTTTCTTTTGTCACAACATGAATCTTTGATGGCAAACAGTAAGAGGGAAAAAATGAGAAAAATCTCAAGAAAAGCACCAAATGAATTAAATATTGACACAAAGAAGAGAAAAAATGGAGAGAAGTCACGTGTTTTTTAAGAAATTGGATAATGTTATTGGAGAAGGTGCATTGTAAAGAGAGCTAGAAAGTTCTATCAAGAGAGCTTGAGATTTATGGTGGGAATTAGGCCTCAAAGTGCTGGTTTTATTTTGTCTAAGGGTGAGTTTGGTTCTATGTAGTTGGAGAAGCATGTAACTTCAACAACATGAAGAAATAAAGCTTGACATTTGGTTTTTGGAGTTGCAACACTATTTGTTGAGACAAAGACAAATGGCTACCGACATTTGGTATTGGAACCATGCTCAAAATGAGTGTCGCTTTAACAACAATTGTTGAAATGCAAGAACTAGGTGTTAATGAGTAATCATAATTAAAAAGCCTCTCTTTTTTAACACATCAATACTTGTAAAAATTAAGTACCTTATTTCGAAATAAATATTAAGTATCCTTTTTTTCAACTACAACAAGGCAAACACTGGAAAACACATGTTAACAAGCATATATTTGCAAAAGCACAACTTGTCAACACCAACATATTCCAACATCAAGAGTTATTACTTGTAGTTAGAACATTAGTGAAGATGCAAACTAAAGAACCAAACACTAAAAAAGGAGAAAGACACAAGGAGCTTACAAGGAGAGGGCTATAGAGTGTTGTTTTACTAGAATAATTATTAATGTATTAATTGGCACTAGGCAAAATTGGGCATCAAAGCCACCGTCTAGTGCATCGTTGCCTACCGTCTAGTGCATCGTTGCCTAAGCTCCGCCTAGGCATGAGAAAAATTGAAAATAGAGTAGGGATAAAAAAGAGAATAAGCAATACATTCAGGGAGTCACTCACTGTCATTGATTCGCTATTTGTCATCACCTTCGATGCCTTTGCTTGTTATTGGTTCTTGCACTCCTTGGTTGCCATCACCCTTTGTTTGGTTGGGCCTGTATCTAAGTAAATTTGCATGTCTTAACTAAATTTGAAGCAATGGTGAAAATAATGAGTGGTGACATCGAATGCCACGATTGACGAATTGATGATGGTGAGTACATCTCTCCTATTTTTACTCCTAAAATTAATCAATAATGGCACATAACAGAAGTAGGCACTGGCCAGTCCAACATGGCCTCTATCTTTGCCCTGTCCGTCGCTACTCCCTCCGTCGACACCACGTGCCCAAGGTACTCTATCTGCAGCTGACCGAAGCTACACTTCTTCCGGTTCGCATACAACTGTTGCTCCCCCAACTCCCAGAAGACAGTCTCCAAATGCCCCACATGATCCTCCATGGTCCTGCTGTAAACCAAGATGTCGTCAAAGAAAACCAAGACGAACTACCTCAAGTACGGCCGAAATACCTCGTTCATCAAGGCCTGGAAGGTGGAGGGAGCATTTGTCAAGCCAAAAGGCATGACGAGAAACTCGTAGTGCCCATCATATGTGCGGAATGCCGTCTTCGGCCCGTCTTTGGGACTCATCAGAATCTGGTGATAACCCGCCTTCAAGTTGATCTTCGAGAACACAACTGTGCCATGCAGCTTATATAGCAGCTCGTCGATCACAGGAATGGAAAATCTGTCAGCCACAGTATCCTTGTTCAGCGCCCTGTAGTCGACGCAGAACCGCCAACTCCCGTCCTTCTTCATTAACAGCACTGGTGAAGAGAAAGGACTCACACAAGGCTGGATCACTCCCGCCTGCAACATCTCCCCGACCATCCTCTCAATCTCGTCCTTCTGCGCATGAGGATATCGTTATGGCCACACACTCACTGGTGATGCACCCTCTCTCAAGACAATCGCATGCTCATAACCCCTCACCGATGGTAGCCCCTGCGGGTCCTGAAAGACCTCCTGAAATCGCTCAAGCATCTGCTCAACCACCTCGGGAACCTCTGCCAGCTGCTCCTGCTCAACTCCAACGGCACGACACTCCACTAAGTACCCCTCTCCCTCCCTCTGTAAAGCCCGAGTAATGGCCTTAAAGGCCACCAACGAAAATCATAGGGTGGGATCTCCTGTAAGTACCACTGTGCGGTCACCCTCCTCAAACTCCATCCTGAGACGTTTCCATTTCACCCGCACATCCCCGAGCTTCTTCAGCCACTGCACGCCTAGAATGATATCGACATTCCGCAACTCCATGGGTAAAAAATCCTCCATAATCTGCACTCCCTGTAAGGTCAGACACAACCCCTTGCAGAGCCCCTTGCTCTCCTCCATCTTCCCAGTCCCCAGCAAAACAGTAAACTTCTCCATGGTGCTCAACTGCAGCCCATGACGCTCCACCACTCGGCTAGAGATGAAATTGTGGGTGGCCCCACTGTCTATCAGCACTGTCACCGCCATATCGTCCAATCGCCCTGACAACTTCATCGTGTGGTTCGGTGTGAACCCCACCATGGAGTTCAGGGAGACCTCCGCGAAGTCTGGGTGAGACTTCTCCTCCGCCTCGAATGGTTCCACCCTGGGCTCCTCCTCGTCATCTCGACAGTCCTCCTCATCCGGCACCAGGGTAATCTGTAGCAGCAGCTCGCACATCTGTGGCCAGGGGTGAACTTCTCATCGCAACGGAAACACAACCCCTTGGCACGCCCCTCCCTCACCTCCACCTCCGTCATTCGTCGCCCAAGAGTAGCGGGGCGAGTCTCTCACATAGCCTCTGGTGCACCGACAGGTGCCCTCGACACTGCCGCCACTGGCGTGGGCTGGGGATTTTGGGTCCCCCAGGTCCCACATATCATCCTCTCCTCCGTATGTTTCTCCTCCGCCTTCTGCGTGAGGCGAATCAGGTCCTCCAAGCCCCCCGAGCTTTGCATCCTCAGCTCAGCTCAAATGGAGGGCTTGAGCCCCCCCATTAAGTTACCCATGAGCGCCTCCTCAGTGACCCCAGGCACTCGGCCCGACAGTAGCTTGAACCTCCTGACAAAGTCCCGCATCGTCCCTTCCTACCTGAGTACCCTGAGCTGCTCGTAAAAGTCTCCCCCCGGTGTCACCTGGAATCGGTCCATCAAGTAGGCTGTCAGATCCGCCAGATCCGCCCCCGAGGAAAAGGGACTGCGTGTGACCTTCCACCGGTACCACGCCAAGGCCTCTCCCTCAAAATAGATACCCACCGCCTTCAGGACCTCCTCCTCAGAAAAACCCATCGTGTGGAAGTGTCACGACCCGCTTCCCTAAAATGGAGGCGAGACGTGAAAAGGTCCGCACGAGAGTGGAGCTGTGAAGCCCCAAACCCGATAAGAGTCAATAAAACATAAGCAGGTCCCTGTAACCACGAACAGAACAACAATAATAACACAAGTAGAGACAGAAATAAAATTCTCGTATCTCATAAATTGTCCAACATGAAAATTAAGTTTGACATCCAGAAAAGACACCAGGCTAAAAGAAAGAGTCTAAAGGCCCAGAATAAGGCCAACAAAAGCAACAACGCAACAAAGCATAGGTGCTACGCATCAACAACAAAACAGCAGTCTAAACAAAAGGGAAAACACAACGGAGACACTAGGACTGGTCCCCAGTGTCCATGTACTCCCCGTCAAACACAAGCTCGGGCTCGGCGTCAGCAAACACCTCGTCCTCAACAAGGTACTCAGGCTCAGGATCTAACATGTGTCACCCAAAAGAGTAAAGGGGCACATGTCAGCAAGTCTAAAAGACTTGGGCAAGGAAACTGAAAGTAAGACGACTAGCAACCTAGCAGTTTTAGTATGCATGACATGGCAGTTATACATGAGTGCACAAGCAAGACATGGTGAACAATAAGTACAAGAGAACAATTATCGGGACAAGACAAGAGTAGCCAAGCTACTAACAATCTCAATCAATTCACTATTCACGTTTCACTGTTGTTTGTAGATGTTTACGCCTTACAGCTGAATGGTATAACATTCACGCTGATTGGCCGCTTAACACTACCACAAACCCAGAGTTTACGCCATACCACTGCAGTTGCTGATCGGGCAGACTCCCAGTTGATTGGCCGCTTAACTATTACCCCCAATACCCATAAGTAATCAAGCCAGGGTCCCTGCACACGAGCTCAGTAAATGAGCCGGGGTTGCCCCGCACAGGAGCTCGCATTTAGTTCACGATTCATAAACAATTGGCGTAGGGATGCACCTAGCCGGAAACAAGCAATTCGGGCATTGGCTATCAACCAACACATGGCCCGCTTCTGGAACACGAGCCAGGAACACAAACATTGTAGCGAAGCTACGCATTCACGGAAACACTTTAAGAATGCAATGACATAACAATTAATTTGCGTACCGTTAATAGAAATTAAACATGACATGGTAATTGTGCAACATGATATATGTCGGAACTAGCTTCGTTGTCAAGCTAGTTCCCCAATTTGCGCCTAGGCGAGTATCATTTTGTCGCCTAGCCTCTTTTACGCCTACAACAAGCAAATGGCCTAAAACATGGCCTAAACCCTAAGTTGAAAGTTTCACTTGCCTAGCACCGTGGATGACGATCACGAAGGTTCGTCTCGCGGATGCTAATCTACGGGGAAGTCGCTGTTATGGAGAACAATCATCAAAACAACAAGTAATTTCATTAGGGTTTTGCAAAAACATAAAGGGTTATGAAAACATCAAGAGATCGATTTTATTACCGTGAGGAAGCGGAAGAAACACTCCGGAGAACCTAGGGACCAGATCTGGAAACGAATGGGGAAGTTTGGAGAACTAGGGTTTTTGGGGGATTTTGGGGATTTGATGAGATTTTGGGGAGGATGAGAGGTAGAATGTGTTAGTGGAGGGTTTAGATGATGGGGGTTGAGCTTGAGATGAAGGAATAATGGTTTGAGGTAGAAGGGGGCTCAATGGGGGAGAAACTAGGGTTTTGGGTCGAGTGGAGGAAGAAGAAAACGTTTGGGAGGGGTTTAAATAGGATGGGCTGGCGGCTGCCCAGAAATTAGGGTTTTAACACAGATTAGTCGGTCACAGAGCAACCACTGACCGACTAGTTTAGGAACTAGTCGGTCGGTCAATCAACGTAGACCGACTAAGCCCAAACAGTAACTTCTGAACAAAAAATAGGATTTAGATTTAGTCGGTCGAAGAACAAATACTGACCGACTAGTTTAACAACTAATCGGTCGAAATATGAACTTAGACCGACTAAGAATGAACAGTACTGATACTAAAATTTAGATGATGTGTTAGTCGGTTAAAGAAGCATTGCCGACCGACTAGTTTGCAACCTAGTCGGTCAACCAACGTTCTTAGACTGACTAACGATAAACAGTAACTCCTGAGAAATTTAGAAAGCCAACTAGTCGGTTCAAGAAGGATTGTCGACCGACTGGACCGTCATCTAGTCGGTCGGTGCCCCTTCTTACACTGGCTAATAAGCACCAAAAGTTCCGATACAGAGCGCGGAGCTCCGGGATCGATTCCTAAGACTCCTAGGCTTGATCTAACTGTAAGATACGACCGTTATGAAGCCCGTCACGAATGACATACTCCGAAATCGACGATCCTAAGAAAGAAACGAGAAAACACGACGAAACGATCGAAAATGAAAGTTACGGAAACGCTAACCGCACATGAGGAGAAAAATCCACCAAAACATATATTATAATATAATAAATCCAGATACATGAAAACCAGTCGTTACATCCTCCCCAACTTAAGAAAAATTCCATCCTCGGAATTTCCAAACACTCACGTGTCCGGAAACCAAAGCGGGAAACGCTCTCGCATCTCATCCTCATTCTCCCAAGTAGACTCTCCAGGCGAGCCGTGTCGCCACATCACCCTCACAAGGTTGACAACCTTGTTCCGAAGTGACTTCTGACGCCTGTCCAGAATCTGCACTGGATGCTGGTCATACGTCATATCGGGGCGAACGGTAATCTCCGAGAAATCCACAGCATGAGATGGATCGCTAATGTATCGACGAAGCTGCGACACATGGAAAACATTGTGAACTCCTTCCAAAGATGGCGGCAAGGCTAAGCGATAAGCTACCTCGCCAACCCTCTCCAAAATGTCAAACGGTCCAATGTATCGCGGGCTCAACTTCCCTCGCTTCCCAAAACGAATCACACCGCGATTCGGGGAAATCTTCAAGAACGCATGGTTGCCTGGCTGAAACTCCAAAGGACGACGTTTAGCATCCGCCCAATGCTTAAAACGGTCCTGAACAATCCTCAACCTCTCCCGAATGTTCCTGACAATATCCACGGCCTCCACGATCATCTCAGGTCCCAACAACTCCCGATCACCAACGTCATCCCAACTTAATGGTGATCGACATTTCCTCCCATAAAGAGCGGCGAAAGGCGCCATGCCAATACTCGCCTGGAAGCTGTTGTTGTAAGAAAACTCCACCAAATGTAGATGGTCCTCCCACGAACCCTTGAAATCCAACTTGCACGCCCTCAGCATGTCTTCCAAAATCTGAATCGTCCTCTCGGACTGGCCATCCGTCTGCGGATGGTACGCCGTGCTAAAACTTAGACGCGTACCCAAGCTCTTCTGCAAACTCTGCCAGAACTGAGATGTGAACCTCGTGTCTCTGTCCGACACGATACTCACGGGGACTCCGTGAAGTCGCACGACCTCCTGCACGATTCACGTTACATCACTATCCAAACTAGGAAGAAGGAAATAAAAACGGAGAGTAATAGAATTTTACCTCCATATATCTCCTCGCTAGCGCCTCAGTGGACTGTCCCACTCGGAATGGAATAAAGTGCGCAGATTTGGTCAATCGATCTACGATCACCCAAATCGCGTCATTCTGCTTCGGACTCCGAGGTAGTCCAGTCACGAAATTCATAGTGATGTGCTGCCAGTTCCACTCCGGAATCGGAAGCGGTTGTAGCAACCTGGTCGTACGCTGATGCTCCGCCTTCACTTGCTGGTAAACCAAGCACTTGGCTACACTCCGAGCCACACACCTCTTCATACCATGCCACCAATAATTCAGACGAAGATCCTGGTACATCTTGGTGCCACCAGGATGCACAGAATACGGCGAACTGTGTGCCTCCACCATCAACTCCTCTCTAATATCCCCAGCTGGCACACACAACCTGGCTCCAAACCTCAGCGAGCCATCCTCATGAATCAAAAAGTCAGTCCGCAGACCGGCTTCCACCTGCTCCCGAATCTTCACCAGCTTCGGATCCTTAGCCTGGCCAGCCTTAATCCGATCCACGATCGTCGACTGTACCTGCATGTACATCAACGATGAAGCCTCCCCAGGAAGGACAATCTCCACTCCAGACTCGCAAATCCTGCTGCAATCTCCACTGCGAGGTCAAAATCATCACCGTTGGAAGCCTACTCAGCGCATCAGGGACCACATTCACCTTGCCAGGGTGAAACTGCAAATCAATCTCATAATCCGCCATAGGCTCCAACCATCGACGATGTCGCATGTTGAGCTCCTTCTGAGTAAAAATATACTTCAAGCTTTTGTGATCGGTGAAAATCTTCACTTTCTCACTCAGCAGGAAGTGCCTCCAAATCTTAAGAGCAAACACAACGGCAGCCAACTCCAAATCATGCGTCGGGTAATTCTTCTCATGAACCTTAAGCTGACGAGACGCATAAGCCACAACGTGTCCGTGCTGATGCAACACACAACCGAGACCCTTGCCAGAAGCATCGCAAAAGATCTCAAATCCACCACTGCGATCAGGCACAACAAGAATAGGGGCAGTCGTCAGTCTCTCCCTCAGAACACCAAAAGCATTCTCACAATCACCCGACCAAACAAAAGGTACATCCTTCCGCGTCAACCTGGTCATCGGCTCGGTAATACAGGAAAAGTCCTTAATGAATCGCCGATAATATCCCGCCAAACCAAGGAAGCTCCGGATCTCAGACGCAGACGACGGAACAGGCCACTCTCTGATGGCCCTAATCTTCTCGGGATCCACTGAAATACCATCTCCAGTCACCACATGCCCCAGAAAAGCAACTCTATCCAGCCAAAACTCGCACTTCGAAAACTTAGCTTACAAACGATGCTTCCTCAAAATCTCCAACACCGTCCTCAAGTGCGATGCATGCTCTTCCTCCGACTTCGAATAGATCAGAATGTCGTCAATAAAGACAACGACAAACTTATCCAAAAAGTCGTAGAAAATCAGGTTCATCAGATTCATGAAAACTGCGGGTGCATTGGTTACACCGAAAGGCATAACCACAAACTCATAATGTCCATACTTCGTCCTGAACGCTGTTTTCGGAACATCTCCCTTCTTCACCTTCAACTGATGGTAACCACTCCTCAAATCCAATTTAGAAAACACCCTCGAACCTCCAAGCTGATCAAAAATATCATCGATGCGAGGCAACGGGTATTTGTTCTTAATGGTCACCGCATTCAACTCCCGATAGTCCACGCACATACGACGTGAACCATCCTTCTTCTTCACCAGCAGCACCGGTGCTCCCCACGGAGACACACTAGGGTTGATATAAACCTTCAGCAAAAGCTCATCCAGCTGCTTCCGCAACTCTTCCAATTCTGCAGGTGCCATACGATACGGCGCCTTCGAAATCGGCTGCTCTCCCGGAACAAGATCGATAGAAAATTCTAAAGCTCGATCAGGTGGCAAACCAGACATCTCCTCAGGGAAGACGTCGCCAAAATCTCGCACCACAGCTGGCCACTCCATCTCCATCTGCATAGCCACAACCTCCACCGGCCTGGCCCGAAACCTGACAGGGCCAAGCGAACTGCTACCACGGCTGAACTCAAACACCGGGCGTCCGGGAATCTCGAACACCACCTTCTTCCTCCGACAGTCGATCGTAGCATAGAAGCTCGCAAGCCAGTCCATCCCAAGAACTGCATCATAGTTGATGATGTCGTGGACAATGAAATCAGCGAAAAGCTCATGTCCACAGACCACCAACGAGCAAGAATTGCAACCACGATGCACCGAGACCACGCCATTCCCTGTAACGATGTTCCAACTCTTGGGAAGAGGGGACGTCAACAAGGAATGCCTCTCCACGAAACTCCGAGAAATAATGCACATCGATACACCAGAGTCAAAGAGGACTCGTGCAGGAAATGTGCACACCAAAACCACACCTAACAAGCAATTAACAATCAAACCCTAGTCTAGCAAACAACCATGTTCAAACAAACAACACAATCTAACAATCAAAACAAGGTAGGAAAGTAACAGCTAGATTGAGGATTACCTGCGATAACCTCATCCACAGCCTCGCTCTCCACAGCGATCATCAGAAAAGCCTGCCTCCTCGGCGGAACAGCCTGCTGAAAAGCCTGCCTCTGTGGAACAAGAGCCGCTCCACGTCCAGCAGGAACAGACGCTCGCTGCTGCAACGGCTGTGCTGCAACAGGTGCCCTCCGCAGCTGATTCGCATGCCGACAATCCTTCGCGACATGGGAAGCATCACCACAAACCAAACACTGGCCCAGAAACTTCCTACACTGATCCTTGATGTGGCCAGGCTTGCCGCAGAAATGGAAAGTCTTCTGAACAGGCCCTCCTGGCCTCTTAAACTGAGCTGGCTGATTAGGCTTGAAACCAGGCCTAACCACCGCCCTGGCCTTCTCCATAGGCCTCTTCCCAGCACCAACAATAGACCCCCTCCTCTGACTCAGGTTCAGCTCCTGCCTCCTCGCAGCGACCAGAACCTTCTGATAAGAGTCCAGATTAGAGGAAGACACAAAACTCTAGAGCTCCAAAGCAAGTCCCTGCAGGAACCTCTGAGCCCTCTCATCAGCGTCCTGCACCATCTTTGGTGTGAACCGACTCAGCCTAGTGAACTCTTGGTGGTACTGATCCACCGTCAAGCTCCCTTGCTTCAGATCAATGAAGCGCTGCAGCATCTCCTTCCTAGCAGCCTTCGGAAAGAACTCCTCATCAAACCTGGACTTAAAGGTAGTCCAAGCTATCGGCTCCACTAACATCTTCTCTTCTGCATCCCACCAGTTCCGAGCATTATCCTTGAGTTGCCTCTTCGCCAAATCAACCCATCCAGCCGGGGTGATCTTGGCCATCCTCAAATTATCCTCAATGTTCCGAATCCACTCATCGACAGCCAGAGGACCCTCAGACCCATTGAAATATGCGGGACCCAGCTCCCGAAATTACTTCGCTCCCAGCTCAGAGCGAGGAACATCCGGAAGTGCCCGGGCAGCTCGAGCAAGTGGAGCATTCTGAACTTGTAGGAGCACGCCCTGCTGCACTTGCATCATCTGGAGCATCATCCGCATCATCTCTCCGTTGGTGGGTTCCCGCTCAGGCTCCTCATCATGAGGGAGCGCACCACTACCTCCACCACGGGTGAATCGCCTTCCTGCCATCTAATGACACAGAAAACGAAGCAGATTAGACTCATAGCTTATGACTCGGATGTCGAACTTAGATTATTGGACATTCTAATATTACTATCGTCACTCCGATGATCGCAGTTACAGAAGGACATGCATGGGCCACCAACAAAACTTGTCACGACCCGCTTCCCTAAAATGGAGGCGAGACGTGAAAAGGTCCGCACGAGAGTGGAGCTGTGAAGCCCCAAACCTGATAAGAGTCAATAAAACATAAGCAGGTCCCTGTAACCACGAACAGAACAACAATAATAACACAAGTAGAGACAGATATAAAATTCTCGTATCTCATAAATTGTCCAACATGAAAATTAAGTTTGACATCCAGAAAAGCCACCAGGCTAAAAGAAAGAGTCTAAAGGCCCAGAACAAGGCCAACAAAAGCAACAACGCAACAAAGCATAGGTGCTACGCATCAACAACAAAACAGCAGTCTAAACAAAAGGGAAAACACAACGGAGACACTAGGACTGGTCCCCAGTGTCCACGTACTCCCCGTCAAACACAAGCTCGGGCTCGGCGTCAGCAAACACCTCGTCCTCAACAAGGTACTCAGGCTCAGGATCTAACATGTGTCACCCAAAAGAGTAAAGGGGCACATGTCAGCAAGTCTAAAAGACTTGGGCAAGGAAACTGAAAGTAAGACGACTAGCAACCTAGCAGTTTTAGTATGCATGACATGGCAGTTATACATGAGTGCACAAGCAAGACATGGTGAACAATAAGTACAAGAGAACAATTATCGGGACAAGACAAGAGTAGCCAAGCTACTAACAATCTCAATCAATTCACTATTCACGTTTCACTGTTGTTTGTAGATGTTTATGCCTTACAGCTGAATGGTATAACATTCACGCTGATTGGCCGCTTAACACTACCCCAAACCCAGAGTTTACGCCTTACCACTGCAGTTGCTGATCGGGCAGACTCCCAGTTGATTGGCCGCTTAACTCTTACCCCCAATACCCACAAGTAATCGAGCCAGGGTCCCTGCACACGAGCTCAGTAAATGAGCCGGGGTTGCCCCGCACAGGAGCTCGCATTCTAGTTCACGATTCATAAACAATTGGCGTAGGGATGCACCTAGCCGGAAACAAGCAATTTGGGCATTGGCTATCAACCAACACATGGCCCGCCTCTGGAACACGAGCCAGGAACACAAACATTGTAGCGAAGCTACGCATTCACGGAAACACTTTAAGAATGCAATGACATAACAATTAATTTGTGTACCGTTAATAGAAATTAAACATGACATGGTAATTGTGCAACATGATATATGTCGGAACTAGCTTCGTTGTCAAGCTAGTTCCCCAATTTACGCCTAGGCGAGTATCATTTCGTCGCCTAGCCTCTTTTACGCCTACAACAAGCAAATAGCCTAAAACATGGCCTAAACCCTAAGTGGCAAGTTTCACTTGCCTAGCACCGTGGATGACGATCACGAAGGTTTGTCTCGCGGATGCTAATCTACGGGGAAGTCGCTGTTACGGAGAACAATCATCAAAACAACAAGTAATTTCATTAGGGTTTTGCAAAAACATAACGGGTTATGAAAACATCAAGAGATCGATTTTATTACCGTGAGGAAGCGGAAGAAACACTCCGTAGAACCTAGGGACTAGATCTGGAAACGAATGGGGAAGTTTGGAGAACTAGGGTTTTTGGGGGATTTTAGGGATTTGATGAGATTTTGGGGAGGATGAGAGGTAGAATGTGTTAGGGGAGGGTTTAGATGATGGGGGATGAGCTTGGGATGAAGGAATAGTGGTTTGAGGTAGAAGGGGGCGCATTGGGGGAGAAACTAGGGTTTTGGGTCGAGTGGAGGAAGAAGAAAACGTTTGGGAGGGGTTTAAATAGGATGGGCTGGCGGCTGCCCAGAAATTAGGGTTTTAACACAGATTAGTCGGTCACAGAGCAACCACTGACCGACTAGTTTGGGAACTAGTCGGTCGGTCAATCAACGTAGACCGACTAAGCCCAAACAGTAACTTCTGAACAAAAAATAGGATTTAGATTTAGTCGGTCGAAGAACAAATACTGACCGACTAGTTTAACAACTAGTCGGTCGAAATATGAACTTAGACCGACTAAGAATGAACAGTACTTATACTAAAATTTAGATGATGTGTTAGTCGGTTAAAGAAGCATTGCCGACCGACTAGTTTGCAACCTAGTCGGTCAACCAACGTTCTTAGACCGACTAACGATAAACAGTAACTCCTGAGAAATTTAGAAAGCCAACTAGTCGGTTCAAGAAGGATTGCCGACCGACTGGACCGTCATCTAGTCGGTCGGTGCCCCTTCTTACACCGGCTAATAAGCACCAAAAGTTCCTATACGGAGCGCGGAGCTCCGGGATCGATTCCTAAGACTCCTAGGCTTGATCTAACTGTAAGATACGATCGTTATGAAGCCCATCACGAATGACATACTCCGAAATCGACGATCCTAAGGAAGAAACGAGAAAACACGACGAAACGATCGAAAATGAAAGTTACGGAAACGATAACCGCACATGAGGAGAAAAATCCACCAAAACATATATTATAATATAATAAATCCAGATACATGACAACCAGTCGTTACAGGAAGTACCTCTCCGCTCTGTAGATCTACCCATCTAGGTCGCTTCCCTCAAACACGGGTATCTTCAGCTTCTTCAGCCGCCTATCAGCATGAAACTCTGCTTCCCCTCGCCTCTCATGGTCCCAACGCCTATCTATGTGGTTCCGAAGGGGATCGTAGTCCTCATCTGCATACTCGTCCTCAGGCCAAAAAGGCCTACCATCTGGTCCATGGGGTCCTCCAAAAGCGGCAGCAGCTGGTCGCTGCCCTCCTCGACCACCGAAATGGCCCTCCGGTCCCCGTCCTCGCCTCGGAAAACCCCCAGCGCCCTCCCGAAGACCTCCTCCTGTTGGCCACCCCCTGTCGACAGCCCCTAGGGCTTCATCCACCAGAGCCGGGACCCCTAGAGGCCAAGCGGGGTCCCGCCAGCCCCCGCCCGCCTGGGCGCGGCCCCCCAGCGCCCATTCGTGGGCCGCGCGGGGTCTCTGCCAGTGCGGCAGGGCCCCGCCTCCCTCGTTCTGGCCTTGCAGCCCCCCTGGGGGGTTCGCCAGGCCTGTCCAACCCCTTGGGGGGTTCGCCGGGTCTGGGCGACCCTCCGAGAGGGTTCCCAGGCCCCGTCGCCCCCCGCGCGTGCTCTCGCCGCTTCCCCTTTCATCGCCGTCGCCCAGTTTCGTCGATACGACGATTTTCGAGGTCCCGGCCATTGTAAACTGCACCGCCACCCTTGCATCTAATGCCCTCAACTCCTGAACTTCGGAATCCGAGTCATCTTCCTCCTCCGTCCATGATTTCTTCCCATTTCCCTTAACTAGGGTTTGCAAAATCTCCATGATTTTTTGTTGATTTGCTTCACTTTTTGCATGCTTCTCTTCTTGGGCCCGGTTGTTTTCCTCCATCCTCTTCTCAAGTCGATCGCCCATCGTCTCCATTGTGGTTCCGATCTCCTTGGTGATTTTTTCATGTAGGGCTTGAAGCTTCTCCTCAATGGTGACTCTCGTGCCTTGCGCCAATAGATCTTATGTGCTCTGATATCAATTGATACGATCCGCTTGGATCGATCACGCAAATCAATTTAAAGGTGGAAAAATTAAAAAGCGAGGAATATTTTTAGGGTTTTAGATTGAGAGAACAATGGAAACCAAGGGATAAAAGCCTCTTTCGAGAGGAGACTTGCTCTCCGAGCTTTTGATTGAACGGAACAAAAGCCTAAATATCCTTCACTAAGGATGCTCAAGAGTTTCTCAACAATCTAAGCATAAGCAAATACAATGGCGGCTAGCCCTAATAAAGAGAATGAGGGGATTTACTAATTTGGCCTAGAACGACCAAAATACCCCTAAGGCTAATAATAACTAATTAACGCCTCCACGTCTCCTCCTGCGCACGTAAGTAATCATGGGCGGTCCCTCCATGTCCACCGCACGTGGTGCAGTCTCCTCGGAGCTTGTGGCGACCGAAGATGCGGCATGGTCCGCATCACATACCCTCTCCAAAGTAAACTTTGTAACCTTTGTCACAAAGTTGACTAATAGAAATAAGGTTATGACATAAACCACTAACTAAATATACATTAATAATGAGTGGTTTGGAAGGATTACCGACTTTACCTACTCCAATGATGGTTCCCTTTTGATTAACCTCCAAAAGTGATCGTTGCACCATCCTTGATGCTGATCAGTTCGGAGAGTAGTGATGGATCTCCCTTCATGTGTTTGGAGCAACCATTGTCGAGTATCCATCCTTTCCTTTTAGAGCAAATATGACGTTTATTGCTCTCTTTCTTCTTCTTGGGTACATGATATACCATAAGCTTATGATACCCAATTTTTGTTGGGTCCAAGGAGATTAGCCATTTGGAAGCCAAGTCCAAGTGGACTTCCGCTTCCCAACATAATTACCACTATTAATAATATCATGAAAATATGAATCATTATAGGCATTCCTATCATTTAAGCTAGTGTTCTTAGGACCCAAATAGTGTATGTTTTGGGAGTCCTTTTTCTAGTTGCATGCACAATAGATTGATTTCTATGAGGTGTGTGCATCTTAGGAACATGAGTTCTAGCATAAAAATGAGGAGGATAATATGCATTAGACATATATGGGTTGTATGCATGCTTGTGAACATGCAAGTTGTATGAACCATATAGAGCATGCACGACTTACGGAGGGTGAGCATACATGTAGGAATTATGCGCTTGAGCATATGAGTGCATAGGAGCACGTACATGAATATTTCTCATGTGTGGATTTGCACGTGTCCGTGGGTGTGGAGCATAGAAAGTGTCACTACTACAAAATGTACCTTTAACAGCGCTTAAATAAGGTCTTTAATAGCGCTTTACAAGCGCTGTCTATCTCGCCGCTGCTAAAGGGGGCTAGTTTTAATAGCGCTTTACAAGCGCTGTTAAAGGGGGCCTTTAACAGCGCTTGTTTGTGCAAGCGCTGTTAAAGGGGGGACTTTAACAGCGCTTGTTTGTGCAAGCGCTGTTAAAGGGGGGACTTTAACAGCGCTTGTTAGTGCAAGCGCTGTTAAAGGCCCCCCTTTAACAGCTCTTGTTAGTGCAAGCGCTGTTAAAGGCCCCCCTTTAACAGCGCTTTTTAGTGCAAGCGCTGTTAAAGGGGGGCCTTTAACAGCGCTTTTTAGTGCAAGCGCTGTTAAAGCCCCCCCCCCCCCCCCCCCCCCCCCCCCCCCCCCCCCCCCCCCCCCCCCCGAACAGCGCTTGTTTGTTCAAGCGCTGTTAAAGGGGGGCCTTTAACAGCGCTTGTTTGTGCAAGCGCTGTTAAAGGGGGGCCTTTAATAGCGCTTGTTGATGCAAGCGCTGTTAAAGAGGGGAATTTAACAGCGCTTGTTGATGCAAGCGCTGTTAAAGGTGGACCTTTAATAGCGCTTGCACTAAAGAAGCACTGTTAAAGACCCCTCTTTAACAGCGCTTGCATCAACAAGCGCTATTAAAGGGGAGCCTTTAATATTAAAGGTCCCAGATAGACATCGCTTGTTTCAATTCATTTTATTATTTCTCCCTACGTTTTATATTTAAATAGATCCATTTAATGTTCAAAATGCTTAAATAAACCATCAATAACATTAAATTACAAGAAATAATCATTACAAGAAACAATGAAATTAAATTGCTTTTATTCAACAATCACATAAATTAGACAATATGTATTGATATTGGAAGATGATCCATAATACAAATAAAAAACATTATCGCATATAAAACTTATCAGTCATTATCCATTAAATCACTCCTTAAACAATATATTTCCCGCCAGCAGTATATACATTCCAGAGCGGGTTCCATCTTAAAAATCTTTTCTGCTGCCTCTTCTCCTAATTTGTTGTTCTTGTTTATTCTGCTCGCACCTAATAAAGCACCCCACTTGCTAGCATCTGCTTCCATCGGCATCTCCCTCATAAGAGCTCGTGCATCTGCCAATCGTCTTACTCTCCCCAGAAGAATGTGTAGAATGTGCAGAATGTACTGCTAGTATATTGCTGATTTGATGCTTCTCCACTGCCTTCATTGTGGCTTCGAAATCTGACCCCTCAGGTATTACTACCATTGTAAACCACATGCACAGAAAGCCAGCTCAAGGGACGTCGAAACTTGGTGGATGCCTAGAGTCACATCCTGGCCCGCAGAACTTTCCTTCTCCACTCTCCATTTCACTATCATGGACATAGAGATGATATTCCAATTGGTGAGGATCCGAATGCACCCTCCCCATTTCCTTATTCTTTCCTCAACAACCAAAGCCTGCAATGGATATTTATGGTGTTCAAGTAAACATCAGACATGTATAAAACGAAAAAGAGAGAGATTTAATGGATTTTAATGTTTCTGGCTAACTCAGTGTGCGTCTTTGCTAACATAGTTTAAATGTTTTAAGTGAAATTTAATTAAGTGCAAAGCATAATAATATGCTAACGCTGCATAACCTTTATTTTTACCTCTTTGTTCCAGTCCGTTCGATAGACAAGCCTAAACTAGATCAACCTTTGTAGCACAGTGTCCATCATCATGCCAACCTAAATACCCTGCAAGCAAAAGTCGAGATCCGATAAGGAGGAAGCAAAAGTCGCAATGGTGATAATATCCACAAAAGCCGCAATGGTGATAATATCCACAATACTTATCTACAAATACCAACAAAATATTCATCTAGTCATCTCAACCAATGTGATAATATCCACAATAATTATTTGTGATCAAATCTTAAATGAATCAAAAACTCTATAGCTACATCAACCTTTCAACAACAAATTTAATTCTCTCATCACCAAGACATAGAAACAATAAAGATGAGTATGGGTTAATAGAATCACAAAAAGAGGAATAAACAAATAAATGCATGTTCTTGCTACAAACAAAACTTTTCCTAAATTCGACATCCTCGTTAACCAACCAAGAGAGACTAAATTCAATTGCTTTCGCCTAGTTACAACCGAATCACATCCTAGCTAGGAAAATTTGCAACCAATGCGTATGGAAACAAAACAGATAATGTGAAAATTGAAGAGACCTTGGTAGATTTGAACATGAGCTGCGCTGGGGAGTTGAGGAAAGCCAAAGACCCTTTAGTGAGCCCATGGGATCCATGAGCATGGCCGATGGCTTCACATATGTCCTCCACAGATTCACCATCTGCTTGGTTGTGAACCCTTAAAGATATATCAATCCCAAACAAAGGTGACATACCATTCATAACTGCACCATAAAAAATTTTAAACACGATAATTCAGGATATTGAAATAACCCCAATAATCGAAGTTAGCTTGCATGTCCATAGAAATTTGATCTCACATGAATTGCAATCGGTTGTAGACATATTCCTGAAAACATAAGAGATAGTCAAGGTTGATGCATGCAAGAAAATAGAAACCTAGATGCCAATTTTAATATCTCAGGCAATAATATACTCTAAGATTACTAGTTCATTGGATGCAAGAATAAAAACACAGATGATGATTCAAACAATGAACCAAAAAAGCAAGTAAAAATAGGGTCTTTGCATGAGTGATCAGTGAAATCATACCTCACAAACACCATTGGCAAGATAACCAAAGAAGAACCCAAAAGAGCAAATTACCCAGAGGAGGAAGCAAAAGACGCTGGTATGCTAGAGTTGGCCATGTCTTGCACCCGGTTCAATGCAGAGGAGCGACCGGACATGAACGAGGTCTTGTCCACTTTGTTGAAGCTAAGCGATGTGTAGATCTTAGAAGATATGCCAGGTTCAAGTTGGAGCATCCTCCTGTATTCTGATGTACTCCAATAATAGTTTGTATCGGGTTTTAAACATTATGAATCCGTGCATCTTTAGAGGAATCCCTTTTCCAAATCATTATGCAAAATTTGTGGATGGTTTCCATTACTGTAAGAAGGGATAGTGATAAGATGAATAGTTTCATCTGTGACAATGACGTGCGTGCACAGATGCAAAGAGATATGGAGGACAAAGTCTACAATACTTGTAACCGAGAACATAGATTAATATGATTTACCAAATCCATAAGCTATATATATTTCATGAAATGCACTGTACTAGGAAATTATTATTGCTACCATCGATAAATTCAAGCATAAATAAATTCATGGTACATGTTACTATCAATGTATTTGGAAACATACCAATAACTGCCAGTATAGCTTCATGGTGCATACTGAGATAACCAAGATATTGTTAGTTGCAGGCAACTTCGGGAAAGGAATTTGCTTTTTTTTGAGATGAATTCACATTCAAGCATATGGAGCCACCATCAAAATTAAGCAACTTGATTTTTTTCAAGTACTTCAAGGACACATAAATATTGTTCCAAGTTGTACTTGCGAGCAAAATGCAGAACAATAAATTAGAAGCTAGAAAAACAAAATTGTATGCTATTCACATACACAGGTTTAGATATTCGTGTTATATCTAATGATATATTAATATGTGATATCATGTTTTTATTAGTGTTATTCGATTCTGAATCTGTTTTAGAAACTCAGTATTGGATCCAAATCCACATCGGGAATTAAAATTAAGATTGATCGTATCCGCATCCGAGTAGAGAGCATATTTTGCATTTGAATCCGAATGAATATAAAATTTTGATCTAGATTGCAGATTATTTGCATCTATGTACATCCCTACCACTGATATGTATCAGTTTGATGTACAGCTTTTGTTCTTTTAAGAAATTGATTGTATTTTCTAACTAGAGAGCAAAAATTTATAACCAGGATATGCATCATCCCATCAAAATGGGTCCAACTAGAGAGAACACCCCATACCAAATAGGA
>JAULAV010007138.1:0-25000 GCA_030789695.1 Scilla litardierei
CATTAAGCACATACAAGCGGGGGAGCTTTTGAATTGGAAGGAAAATATGGAGCCACATTCAAGGTAAATGGACAACGGCTCAAGCATTATTCCGAGGGAGTTCCCACCGGTGAAGTGAATCGCGTATATCTACTCAAGGGATGCCCCCACGATCTTTCATACCTCCTTGATGAGGTAATTGACGAGGCCATTACTTACTCTATTGGCGCTCTCCATGATGATGGCCTTGAAGAAGGCCAAATATCTAGCATTAAAGAAAAGTTGGAGGACCCTCCAGATAGCTCCATGGCCGATGATGAAGACGACGCTGATGTCGCAAGGATAAGGGAGCTTTGCAAGCTCTCGACGGCCAACAAGTCAAAGAAAGCTCCGCCGGACCGAAGGTTGGCATCACCGGTGAGAAAGAAAATTGGTTCTAGCTCAAGCTTGAGGGACTTATCCCCCAACTCTACCCATGATGAGGGGACGCCGAGGAAGGCTGACGACCACCAACAACCAAATCCAAGTGGCCTTCCCGGCAAATTCGACGTGCGAATCTCATATGCGCCCAACATCATGCGCTAAATGAAAATATTAAGGGGTCGAGCTCATGACCTTAAACGAGCACTTGTCGGGAGGCAACCCGACGGTTTTACATTGTTTTAATTTGGACTTCGTTTTTCTTTTAGATTTTTCTTAGTGTTTAGAGTCCAGTGTCTATGAAAATCGTGACAACGGGTCTTAATTTTCATGACAGGAGATGGAGAAAGAGAGATCATTCAAATGGAGGATGCTCAAGGCAAGGGAGAGCACTTCGGGAACATGCTCAGGCCCCAGGATGAGGAAGGAACCGACTGGAGGAAGAAAAACATAGAATGGAGAGAAAACAGAGAGCCATTGCAGAAAACAGGAGGACACTCGGCCGAGTAACATATGTCACTCGGCCGAGCAAAGACTCCATTCGGCCGAGTGGAGTACCAATCAGGGAAGACTCTATAGATAAACTCTCTGTTACTTTCTGTCAATTTATAGTATAATTTCCACTCGGGCGAGTGACTTGTCACTCGACAGAGTGAATCAGATACCCTCCAGTGCTCAAAAAAAGCTGAGTGGCTGAGCCAGTCGGCCGAGTGGAACTTGTCCATTAGGTCGAATGAGAAAAGCCACTCGGCCAAGTCGTAACTTGTGGGAGATATTTTCGAAATTTTATTTCGTGTCCCACTCGGTCGAGTGAACTATTCACTCAGCCGAGTCGTAACTATCCTATATAATCGCTGAGCGGGCAGCATGGATTTCGAAGCGCCTCTTTCCCCAAACTTCGCCCGAGCCCGCAGCTTCCCCTTCCCCGATCACCCGATCCACCATTTCCGACGCCCAAGCCGTCGCTGCAAGGCCGGTCGATGTTCACCGTCGGTTGTCACCGCCGCCTCGCCGCCGCAGCTCGCCGGCACCGCCCGCCACCGCCACCGATCACCCCATTTCGCCCAAAACGCCTCTTTTCTCCCCGTTTCTCCTATTTTGTATGCCCGATTCGCTCCAAATTCAAATCAAATTTTATTTATATCTATTATCCCCTATCTCCCCCATGTATATTGAGTATTATTTGCTGATTTTATCGTTTGCTTTTCAGGCTAGCGTGGGGGAGCTTTGGGGAGTTTTTTGACGCATACGGAGCCTTGCGGAGGAGGCGTATCTTCGCACAAATTGCTGATTGCTCTTGCGGCGTGCTCAGGTATACTCGTTTCATTATTTAGAGTGTCTCATTTCATTTTGGGTGGGCACGTTTCACGACACACATGCCGCCACGCCGCAATTCACGCACGCGGGAGCCCGCTTCCATGCGGAAGAAATCAGGTGATCCTGGCTCCTCTTCTGCTAGGGCGAGCTCCCCTCCACCTAGCCCACCACCACCTACACAGTCGCTTCCTACCGATCCCATCCCCATACAGGCACCACCCGCTCCCGCCGTCGGGCCGATGGGGATTACGTTTCGATATGACGCACATCGCGCCAGATTCGAGCGTATCTGCCATTGCTCGATAGTACCCTCTAGGTTTGCACACCTAGCTAACCGAGACCACCTAGGGGTACTTGAGGGGCTTCTCACGTTGTACGACAATGTGGGATGGCGCGACTTTCTGTCGGTGTCGGCGGATACTTACATCCGTTCGACACTAGAGGTCCTTAGTCCCGTTGACCGGACCCCCGAAGGATGCTCCTTCCATTTGATGGATCGAGAGTGCGAGATCACTCTCAACATGCTTAGAGCATTTTTCCAGTGGCCTGCCGTCCCTGACCCAGACCGCGCTTACGCTCCCACGCACATTCCACCCCCGTCGTTCGACACTCACACCTTTTGGACATGGATCACGGGATCCCCACTCGCCTTTGACCCTAGTAGGGCCAAGGCATCAGCTATTATCCACCCCTTCATCTGCATTGCACAACGCCTTATGGCGACTACTTTTCTTGCGAGGTACGAGCCCGGGACGCTATCTACGCCAGAGCTCTACATGCTCTATGCGATGACACGCCCTAGGGTCCTAGATAGGGGTAGTGACGATTTGGTCCCCGCCGTCGAGATTGACATTGCCAGTTGGTATTTGGACCGCATCATTATTTCTGTGAGCGCTCGTACGCCTATCTGTTGCGGAGGTCTAATCACCATCTTGGCCCTTATGACCGGCGTGGACCTTCCTGATGACCTGCTTCGACCTCCCGACCCCACTACAATTTCTATAGATGTTATGACCCAGATGAAGATGCTTCGTCCCCATGGTCGACAGCACTGGGTGTGGCTACACGGTCCCTTTGGCGTGGATTACATGGTTCTCCCGAGCCCTGCTCGGACACATATTGGACCAGACGGCAGAGACTGGATTCCAGCGATGGATCTCCTTATCCCCGCTGCCTACGTGCTTGAGCCCGAGGATGCTCAGCAGGAGCCCCTCGTTCCACCCGTCGACCCCGTGATCCCTCAGCCTGCTCGTGATCTATCTGCACCTCCCGACACCTCTGTCCACACGTCTGTAAGTGTCAGGAGCACTTTAGCTGAGCCGTCCACCACCACCTCTGTGCCCATTTCTGTCGATCCTATTACCACTCTGAGTCCTGAGCGTCCCACTACCATTTTAGAGAGCGGCGAGTCCTCTTTCACCACCGCAATAGAGACCATATCCCGATTGTTGTTCTCGACTACTGGGGAGTCATCTTTTGTGCCCTCCACGGCCTCCCTGGCCGTCGACTTCTCGGTCTCCACTGCCGCAGTCTTTTCTGAGAGTGTCATGACATCTGTCCTCACGTCTGTGTCACTGACCTCTTACGCCGCCTCGTCGTATGTTTTCACTTCCACTTCCGCTGCTGCTTCCACTTCGACCTTTCCTGCATCCCAGCCTCTGACAGAGGCTGGGCATCACTTAGTGAGCACATCACCACTACCCCACTTCCCTGCTGGACCCATCCACTATACTGGCCGCGTGAGACAGCCCCGCACTTCACCAGTTAGACATGTGCGTTCCTCTGCTCCACCACCCCCCGACACTCTAGTTCAGAGCATTCGTGCTCTTGAGGGGGCTGTTAGCGGACTTAGAGGGGATTTCAGGGCTCTCTCTGCCACAGTTAGTTCTGTGCGGACCCGCGTCGCCATTCTTCCCAGTATTCAGGCTTGCCTGAACCAGATTCTGGCGCGTCTGCCTCCACCACCGACACCCACCCAGTAGCTACCACACCCACCACCACCTCTGCCACAGGACGGTACTGGTGCACCACCACCAGCCTAGGCATACACTGGATGCCTTCTATATTTCTGTTGTTTTGCTGGTCGTTTTTGAGCCTGGTGATTTTTGCGCCCCTCCTCCACACACTGTTTTGGTACCTTTTTGGTCATATCTGTTTATATCTCTTTGGGAGTGAGGGAGCTTATTTTTTGGTACACTGATATTCTGAACCATTTTGACCTCTGCATGCATCACCTGCATTAGCATATAATTTCCTTTTTCTTTTATTTTCATCATGCATGCATCCTCACCCACCCCACCCATTTCACATTTCTCGGTGTGCCACACTTCGCACATTGAGGACACTGTGCACTTTAGCTTGGGGGAGTGCATTCCCATGCTTTTGCTTTTTGTCACCCTTTTGTTTTTGCTTTTCTCACATTTTCCGCTTTTGCACTCATTTTCACCCACTTTTTCGTTTTTTTATCATGCATCACGTTTTCTTACCTTTTTGAGTGTGCTGCATTTCGTAGTAGTTTCCATTTTATTTTATCCTTATTTCTTTCATCTTTTGCTAGAGATGACTTTTCTGTGATGATGATGATGTGGTGATTAGCTTATCTCTATTTGCATGCTATTTTGTCACGCCGTAGTTTTTATTTCAGATATCATATGCTTTTTCATGCTATGCATTTGAGATAGTAACCCACCTTTTCGTATATGAATATGGATGAAATTATGTTATTAGCTGAAGTCTGACAATTCTTATGTATGCTCTTCGTAGAAAACATACCAAGCTTCACGCATTGATTGCTTATATCTGGGGTACTACTTTCCTTTCTTATATCACTTCTTATTGCATGAAAAATGTACGCCTCACTTTCAGGTTGAATGAATGAATGTTAGGTTGATATAACTAAACTAGTTTACTTTCTGAGATTAAACTGAGTAGATTACATTACTCTGCTGAAGTTGTTGTGCACGTCTTATAGAGTGAACCGAGTGTTACATTTATTACTTTCTCCACATATCTTGAGCATTAATTCTCTATTTATATTCATTGGTGAAACTCCCTTTAGCGGATCCTATATTGGCAATTCCCCCGCTTTATAAAGTTCATGCTCCACTACCCTCAAAATCAAAAAGAAAAACATATGCATATCTTTCTATCTTTTGATTTGGGATCAAAGTTGTATAAAAAAAGAAAAAAAATGAGAAAAAGAAAAGAAAAGAGAAAAGAAGTTTATACATGATCCCATCTCATACTCTTTCTCTCTTTCTTCCCTCTTTTGTTTTTGTTCTATCATGGAGCTTCAAAAATGGGGAATATATTTATTGATTTATCTTAAGCCACCACGCTTATAGATAAGCTTGGGGGAGAGGAACCAATGATGTGTGAGAGAGTGACTACCTGATAGTGCATGACAACCTAATCTAGGTAATTTTCTATACTTGGTGAGATCACTAAAAGTTTTACAAAATCCAGGAATTGACACTTAGCATACATTTCATGAAAACCACACTTATCTATTCTTACTGCTCCATATTGTGTGATATCTCTTATACTCCAGGTAGAAAGCATTCAATTGAAAAGTGTGGGATCTATGATTATGTATACCGCTTTAGATGCTTCAGACGATGTTAATTCTAGAATGATTCCGTATTTCATATTATTGTGCTATTCTCGGGTTTTCTATTTTGAATGCATTCATATACTATGGTATCGAGATAAAAATCTTTGGCGTGAGTTTTACATTCGCCGTGTGCTACATGAGTAAGCAAAACCCACGTCCTGAGAAATTGATCTAGCACCTCTCTCTTTGCTTTCTTCCTTATTTTCTATCTCTTCCGTCTTTTCTTTTTATTATTTTTTCCATCGAGCTCGCCTTTTACTTATCTTCCTCGAGGACGAGTAAGAGGTAAGCTTAGGGGATTTTGATCACTCCATATTTTTCACATTTTTCTGCATGTTTGCATGCCGTTCTGATCGCCCATATCACTTTTTTCACGATTATTCGACTATATTGCGATGCTTTTCACTATTTCTTGTTTTTGTCGTATTTCAGGAAATATGGAGCGATTCGGAGCGATTTTGAGATCAAGGGGTTTGCAAGCGCTACGGAGTATCACCCACGGCTCTTTTGAGGGCCATTCAGCGATGGAAGATGAGTGGAAGAAGAAGGAACTTCGTAGGAGCGACGAGGAGGAGAAACGAAGAAGATTGGGCATTTACAGCATGCCACTCGGCTGAGTGGAGCACTCACTCGGCCGAACAAGAAGCCCCACTCAGCCGACCGGAACAGATATGCACTCAGAGTCAATTTCAGTGTATACTCGACCGATCGAAGAAAGCCTACTCGGCTGAGTGAGAAATCTCACTCGCCCGAGTGGTACAGGGAAATTGTCCAGAGAAAGGCCGAAGTTACTGTATTTTTTGAAGATCTTGTCGAAAGTCACTCGGCCGAACGATAAAGCCACTCGGCCGAACGGATAAGTATACCCGGCCGAGTCACCTCCGAAGGCAGACCCTGAGACCCCCCTAACTTACTGTTTTCTTACAGGGTCTGTCATTCGGCCGAGTAATATTGTCACTCGGCCGAGTGAGCCGCTCCGCCTGCTGCGAAAGTTGCGATTTCTGGGCTGCGCAGGGGCAGTTTGGTCACGATTTTCTGGGTGATTTTGGGGGGTATTGAAACCCAGTTTTTGCCCTAATTGCAAGATCTTTTGGCAGCCTTTTTCAGAGCTTTTCAGAGCTTTTTAGATTAATTAGATTTAGGTTTTCTTTTTGAAGATTAAAAGGCTACTCTTATTGGATTCTCATTGGATATCATTGGATCTTCATTGGTTTGTCTATTTCCCATCAAAAACTCAATTTTTATTAGCTATTTCTCTATTGCAATGAATTCTCTTGATATTATTATTGATTTTTCTGAGAATTGCATGATGAATATTGAGTAGTGCCATCGTCTTAGGGCGTAGGGATGAACCCTATGGACCCTATTTCTAAATTGTGATGAAATTGCGGAATTGTTGCTAGAATTGATTAGGCTTAGGTTGTGATTGATTAATTACGGATAGCTAGGGATTCATATCGATTGGGATTTGAGAGAGATTGGGTCCCAATTGATAGGAAGCCCTAGAAATTCGATTTAGACTGACGATTGGATTTATCTAGACTTGGTTTGCAAGAGATTGGGCCAAAGCTAGGATTTTCAATTGTGAATCTATACCAATATCCGTTTGCAAGAGATTGGACGGATATGAACTATCACAACCTTGGTCGTAGCTCGAGTTTGCACGAGAGTGGGCTCGAGATACGATTGAACGATGATATTGTTCTTCACGCTAGCGGCGTAGGCTAGGGTTTGCAAGAGATTGTGCCCTATCCTAGGTTTGCTATAGACAGGCAATAGCGCGAGAGCGTGAGCTTGGTTCTACATTTAGTTGCGACTAGTTCACCCACATTCAAGTTTAGCAATGATGAAATCTATGAATCATAATGATGAGAGACGGTCCGTAGCGAGGATTCCCTATCCCTAGACGTTTTATTAATTTGATATTTTCTCATGATATTTGCACGATTGTGACTGTTTGCCCCAAATAATATTTCGATCCTCTTGATAGCTAGGTGATTGGAAGGAGACACTGTCACTAGTCCTCCCTGAGTTTGATACCCGCTCGCCGCTACACCATACTCTTGCGGTAAAACTACAAGTCGTCTGTCCCGGGTGTGTGTACTCCCGGGGCGCGAGCAAGTTCTTGCAAAAATTTGATCGCATCCAAAATGTAACCCTAGAGAGACCTAGCTATGGCGCAAATTACACGGAGATAAATTCCCGGCAACGGCGCCAAAAACTTGATCGCGTCCGAGTGTACACCCGAAGAACGATTGTAGTTTTACCGCAAGCGAACGGTCCAGTGGCGAGCGGGTATCGAACACGAGGAGGTGGTGTTGGTTCCAATCTATCCTAGGTTGGTTTGAATACGAATGTATTATTGGTGGAGATGGTTATGGCATGATGTAATGACAATGGTGGTGGATGTCGGTGTCGGTGATAAAGAAGTCGGTCAAATATCGATTCAAATACAATATAATAAAAGTGTCTAGGTCTAGGGAATCCCCACTACGGATCGTCATTCATCCTTGGAAATCGTGAATCTCAATATTACTAGACTTGTGTTGAGGTGAACTAGTCGTAACTGAATATAGAACCAAGCTCACGCTCTCGCGCTATTGTCGGTCTATAGCAACCTAGATTAGGGCACACTCTCGTGCAAACCCTAACCTAAGCCACTAGCATGAAGATCGACATCATTGTTTATCACTTCTCGAGCCTACTCTCGTGAAAACTCGAGTTACGATTTAGGTTGTGATAGTTCGTATTCGTCCAATCTCTTGCAAAAGAATATGGGTATGGATTTATAATAAAAATCCTAGCTTTGGTCCAATCTCTTGCAAACCAAGTCTAAAGGATCTCGATTATAAACCTAAATCGAATATCTAGGCCTTCCCATCGATCGGAATCCAATCTCTTGCAAACCCCAAATCGATGGAAATTCCTAGCTAGCTGTAATAAATCAATCACAACCTAACCCATTTAGCAATTCTAGCAACATAGAGATTCATTCATCACAAATCTGAAATTAGATCCATAGGATTCGTCCCTTTGCCCTAGAACATCGGTTCTACTCAAGCATAGCAATAACGATGGAGAAATCAATAAAAAACATTGCTTGCATATATAAAGATATCAAATCAAAGATTCAAATAATAAGAACAAAGATACTTAGCTTTGATGAAGAATTCCAATCCAAATACAAGCTTTTAGATCCAAGAGGGGGCCTATGGCATGGCCTAACCTCTAAAATATTCACTAAGAAAACATCATGTGACCTTTCTTTAATGACAGCTACAACTCTCTTATATAGCTCCCAAAAAACCCTAGCAAACCCCCTAAAACCCTCTGAAACCCACGCCCAAAATAAATTCTGCGCGCAATTTAAGTTCTGGGGCGACAGCGACTCGGCCGAGTGGAAAGCTCACTCGGCCGAGTGAGAATTCCTGCAGAAATTCCAGAAAATAGTACTCTGTCAAAACCTGTCAAAAACTGGTCACTCGGCCGAGTGGAAAACTCACTCGGCCGAGTGAAAATGTCACTCGTTCGAGTGACACTGATACACGAATTCCAGCTCTGCAGCATCAACTTGCAGAAATTCTCCAGATTTCATCCGACCTCCGATTGGTGCGTTCTTGGCGGCGTTGCAACCGTCATGAAGTTTACTATCCATAAAAAATATGAAAAAAAAATACTTTGACTGATAGAATGATAGAAGATTTCAAAATAGTGTAAGGTTGTCTGAAAATCTGGGCACTCGTGTCATCGGCATCACTCGGCCGAGTGGGATTCTTCACTCGGGCGAGTGGACTTCTCTACTCGTCCAAGTAGGGTCTTCTAATGTTATCCCCAGAATTCCAGAGAGTCGGCTTTGATTTCTTTCAGAAGTCCTGACTCACTCAGGCAAGTGGCGATCTCTACTCGGTCGAGTGGATGTAATCACTCGGTCGAGTACATTGTGGCTCAAGATCCCTTCGTATCAGTTGTACTCGGCCGAATGCGCTTTTTCAATCGGTCGAGTGGGCTTTGTTACTCGGCCGAGTGGCCTGTTTCTGGAGTCAACTATTCTCATCCTCGCCTCTTCGTCGATTCTATCGATTTCCTTCTTCTTCCACTCATCATCCAGCGCCGTTAGCTTCTTGATAGGGCCATGGGCGACACTCTGGTACATGTGCAAGTCCTTTAGCTCATTTTGCTCCCAATTGCTCCATATTTCCTGAAATCTGACAAAAACAAGAAATAGTGAAAAATAACGCAATATCATCGAATAATCGTGAAAATCGTAATATGAGCAATCGAAATGGCGTGAAAACATGCAGAAAAAATGTGTAAAATATGGAGCGATCAAAATCCCCCAAGCCTACCTCTTACTCGTCCTCGAGGAAGATAAGTAGAGAGACGAACTCGAAAGATGACAACAAAGAAAATGAAATGAAAAATAAAAAACACGAGGTGGAAGGGGTCGCTAGATTATTCTCTCAGATCTCAAGCCATAAGCTACACATCACGATAACTTGGAAAACATGAATCACATGCTATAAATATTTCATATCTTACTTAAACATGGTACTTGTAAGCTTTTAAGAACAACAAAAGGGACTCTCTAAATTTATACAATCAATTCATATCCACATCACGCATTTCATAGAATTTAATATACGAATGTTGGCGATGCACTTTTCAATCAAGAGTTATAATAGAAGCATATAAGAATCACACCAAGCATGCAGTAGAGAATGGAATAAGAGACATGTCATTCACATTTTCATATCAATTCATAAGAAATCTCCATAGCTCAAGTAATTCTCTAAGTCTCAGTATTATCAAACTTCCTCATTCGTGCACCTCTCCACTCTAATGTCGTACTCACTCATATGGTCAAGTGAATTCACCCCCCCCCCCCCAAGCCTAGCTTGAGGCATCGCATCTAAAGGAATGTGATAGTGGAAAATGGGATTTTTTTCCTTGGTTTTCCCAAGTATTTTATGGCTCCAATAATGAGATAGAGAAATATCTTTCTTTTTCTTTTTGAACCTTTTGTTTCTCATTTTTCTTTTTGGATTTTTGTAGGAGCTATATGATTTGTATTTTTGATTTTTGGCTCCTTTTTGGCTTTTTGGACTTTTTGGAGCAACATTTTTCTTTTGTAGGGATTTTTGGGAAATAGATGCGATATAAGTAGCTTTAGGAGGTGAACGCAAGTGACATGTAGAGAATAAAAAGATATATGTGGAGAAAGAAATAATGCAACACTCGGTTCACTCTAAGATGTGCACGAACAGTTCAATAAAATAATACTTCAACTAAAACTCATATGTAAGCATGGATATTCTTAATCATCTCAATAAAAAGTGAAGTCAAGCGGTAAAGCGCACAATCATATCAAGCATGCAACAGGAGGCGAATAAGACAATAAGGCAGATGCTTCCGTTATACAATTGATGCGTGAATCTTGGTGCACTTCCAACAAAAGCATACTAAACACTAATCCATACATTCAGTTTCAATGATACCATGCATTCATATAGAGAAATCATCAAAAGAATAGATTTGCAAGCACATGTGAATAGCAAGACTATGGAATACTCTAAGTAGCATGGCATGGAATAATAAGCATCGTGATGGCTACTAAAGCAATAAGATATATCATCATAAGGAACAAATCTAGCAAAAGGAGGAAAAGAAAATAAAGATATAAAAAAAAGAGGGGAAAGAAAAGAAAAAACAAGCACACAATATGATGCATGAACACACAAAAAAGGAAAATAAGATGGAAAATTCAAAAAGATGATGCAAAATTTTGAAATTTTTTTTAAAAACCCTATAAATAGAGTAAAAATGCAACTAATGCATCTAAATGGCATGGAAATGCACTCCCCCAAGCATAAACTTCACATTGTCCTCAATGTGATCATAAAAGCAAAAATATGAGGAACAACGATAAATATAAGGGAGGTGAATGAAAAATGATGAAATGAATGACATGAAATCCTAATACAACTACATGCACATACAATGATGCATGAGAGCGCTTTCCCCCAAGCTTATGCCAAACAATCCTATTCAAATAACTCGATCAAAAATGTCACGGCTTTGCTAAGCGCGATTGAGTCAAACGAATAAGAATGTGAGTATTCACTTGAAAGAAATGCTCGATGGGTGGTGAGCAAAAAGGATGTGACACATCAAAATATGAAGAGGGCAATTAATATATATAATGGGTTTGGGGTGTAAAATTTTTTGTTGCCGTCATATGAGGTGATATTTATTCAAGCAAATCTATACGGTCCTCTCGCTGTCGAGAGGATTCGTGTTTATTGAAAGCATAAAATTTCTACACTACTGGATTGATATCACCTATAGCAAAAGGCGGATCTAGTATATTTGCCGGTGCAGGTAACTGCTCCAACTGTTCCTTCCATGGCTCCGCCAGGCACGTATGTCCACGGACACCAACGAACTCCAGCAATTCATCCTCCAGCATACCCACAAGGATGCCACCTGTACCCTGTAGAGAATAGGATGCATCAGTTCGCTGCAAAAATTTCACCCTCATAATAAAAGTATTCCAAAGAGGATCGTCAATAGAAATAAATGAAATAAATAGTGGTGGACGATACTTCCCTGGAAATAATTCAATATCCTCTTGTGCTTTGATAGCTATCTCCGTGGTGTGCTCTCTCAGCTGCTCAAGTAAATCTGGATCATAGGTATGGACCTCCTCGATAGGCTCGTCAAACTGTGACACGTCTAAGCATACCTCCGGTCCATAATCGTATGTTTGCTGCAAAAGGTATGTCGTGTCAAAAATATCTGAATCAAAATAAATATCGAATGGAATGCATGATTCAGAACTGGAGTGGGTAAAAATATCTCCCTGAGTGGGAGCAGTAAGCTCTGTGGGATAGTCCTCGACGTCAGTGGAAGGATGAGGTGGCTGCGGGAGCTCTAATAGAGGAGGATAGTGCTCGGGATCCTTATGAATGGCTGTGTCCTCATCCCGATGTACGACCTCCTCGGTGATAAGCTCTGGCTCTGTGTGTAAGGCCTCCTCAAAAGCATGCTCTGGCTCTGCATGTGAGACCTCCTCATCAATATGCTCTGGCTCGACATTGTGCTCTTTTGCCTTCTCATCAACTATCAATGTAGGCTCTCTCTGGAATGGTGATGCTGGCTGCTCATGTGTGTCAATTTGTGGGGATGTATCATGTGGAGGGGAATGCCCGCAAGCAATCCAAAAATATAGTCTATCTCCCTCAAGACTGACATGGATGTCCTCCTCAATTGTTCCTGCAGCTGAAACAAGGTTCATAACAAAATCTGCAAATCGTAGCTCAAATGCATCACCTGCTGTAATGCTCTCTCAACCGACGAACCTCACTAACTCCAAGAGGCCCTCCAATAATATCTGAAATGCGTCCTCCCTTGGCTACGCATATGACTCAATTTCTGCTTCCTCCACGGCTTCTTCGTCCATCCATTATTTTTATGCAATAGTTGTATCGTAGGATGTGGGATCAATGACGGCACATTCTGGCTCTGGTAATATGACTGGTGATGCTTCTTGCCCATAAAATGAAGAAGCAGAACTGATATCTTTGGAAATCTCTGCAACCTTAAGCATGAGCGCATTCATTTCAAGTTCCCTCTTCACCCATTCCAATTGAAGGTCGCCCTTATCAAGCCTGGCTTGTATTTTAACTTGGTGTGCATGCATCTCATAAAAAAAATGCTTTGTTTCTCATCAAGCTCGGGCCAGTGCGTTTCCTCAAAAAAGTATTCTCCCATCTGTGCACTCTGATCAAAATAGTATTCTTCCGTCTGAGCACTCTGATCAAAATAGTATTCTCCCATCTGAACACTCTGATCAAAATATGTGGTCCTCGTAGTATAATCCATAGCACCTGATTAACAAAGATAAATACCTGGAGAAAATATCAGTGGCACAGAAGAATATAGAAATGATAATAATGGTGGCGGGGGTGAAAATTTCTTTAAATTTTTTTTCGTAGCCTAATCAACCTAATTGTGACAAATTGGCACCCAACGGGAAACACCTCCCCGGCAACGGCGCCAAAAACTTGATCGTGTCCGAGTGTACACCCGAAGAACGATTGTAGTTTTACCACAAGCGCACGGTCAAGTGGCGAGCAGGTATCGAACATGAGGAGGTGGTGTTGGTTCCAATCTATTCTAGGTTGGTTTGAATACGAATGTATTATTGGTGGAGATGGTTATGGTATGATGTAATGACAATGGTGGTGGATGTCGGTGTCGGTGATAAAGAAGTCGATCAAATATCGATTCAAATACAATATAATAAAAGTGTTTAGGGCTAGGGAATCCCCACTACAGATCGTCATTCATCCTTGGAAATCGTGAATCTCAATATTACTAGACTTGTGTTAAGGTGAATTAGTCGCAACTGAATATGGAACCAAGCTCACGCTCTCGCGCTATTGCCGGTCTATAGAAAACCTAGGATAGGGCCCAATTTCTTGCAAACCCTAGCCTACGCCGCTAGTGTGAAGGTTGACATCATCGTTCAATCGTATCTCGAGCCCACTCTCATGCAAACTCGAGCTACGATCTAGGTTGTGATAGTTCCTATCCGTCCAATCTCTTGCAAACGGATATTGGTATAGATTCACAATTGAAAATCCTAGCTTTGGCCTAATCTCTTGCAAACCAAGTCTAGAGAAATCCAATCGTCAGTCTAAATCGAATTTCTAGGGCTTCATATCAATTGGGACCCAATCTCTCTCAAATCCCAATCGATATGAATCTCTAGCTATCCGTAATTAATCAATCACAACCTAAGCCTAATCAATTCTAGCAACAATTCCGCAATTTCATCACAATTTAGAAATAGGGTCCATAGGGTTCATCCCTACGCCCTAAGACGATGGCACTACTCAATATTCATCATGCAATTCTCAGAAAAATCAATAATAATATCAAGAGAATTCATTGCAATAGAGAAATAGCTAATAAAAATTGAGTTTTTGATGGGAAATAGACAAACCAATGAAGATCCAATGATATCCAATGAGAATCCAATATGAGTAGCCTTTTAATCTTCAAAAAGAAAACCTAAATCTAATTAATCTAAAAAGTTCTGAAAAGCTCTGAAAAAGGCTGCCAAAAGCTCTTGCAATTAGGGCAAAAACTGGGTTTAAATACCCCCCAAAATCACCCAGAAAATCGTGACCAAACTGTCCCTGCGCAGCCCAGAAATCGCAACTTTCGCAGCAGGCGGAGCGGCTCACTCAGCCGAGTGACAATGTCACTCGGCCGAGTGACAGACCCTGTAAGAAAACAGTAAGTCAGGGGGGGTCTTAGGGTCTGCCTTCGGAGGTGACTCGGCCGAGTATACTTATCTGTTCGGCCGAGTGGCTTTATCGTTCGGCCGAGTGACTTTCGACAAGATCTTCGAAAAATACAGTAACTTCGGACTTTCTCTGGACAATTTCCCTGTACCACTCGGGCGAGTGAGATTTCTCACTCGGCCGAGTAGGCTTTCTTCGTTCGGTCGAGTATACGCTGAAATTGACTCTGAGTGCGTATCTGTTCCGGTCGGCGGAGTGGGGCTTCTTGTTCGGCCGAGTGAGTGCTCCACTCAGCTGAGTGGCATGCTGTAAATGCCCAATCTTCTTCGTTTCTCCTCCTCGTCGCTCCTACGAAGTTCCTTCTTATTCCACTCATCTTCCATCGCTGAATGGCCCTCAAAAGAGCCGTGGGTGACACTCCTTAGCGCTTTCAAACCCCTTGATCTTAAAATCGCTCCGAATCGCTCCATATTTCCTGAAATACGACAAAACCAAGAAATAGTGAAAAGCATCACAATATTGTCGAATAATCGTGAAAAACACGATATGGGTGATCAGAACGGCTTGCAAACATGCAGAAAAAAGGTGAAAAATATGGAGTGATCACGGCTAACCCCTAGCCAGACGGGTGACTGCGGCCCCAATACCTCGTAGGTTCAAGATTCCTCAGCTTGAACTATATGATGGTGCGGGCGATCCCCTCAAACATGTGCAATGATATAGAGGGGCAATGGAGATTCAAGGTGCAGATGATGCACTCCTATGCCGGGGCTTCCAAATAACTTTAAAAAGGTCAGCATTAGAGTGGTACAATGACCTACCCACCTGCTTCGTCGAATTCTTCGACTACCTACCCCACAAGTTCTGCCAGCAGTTCAGGGTGGGATGGGGAAGGAAGAAACCTTTAGATAGTCCAGAAAGAAGGGAAAACGATCCGAAAGTTTTTGCATCGTTTTAGGATGAAAGGCTTGGTATGGCATGCTGTGGAGATGAGCTTGCCATGGCGGCCTTCAAAAAAGGGCTGACCAACCGGAGCATGTATAAGTCGCTCCTCCAAGATCCGTCTATTGATCTAGATGCACTCGTCACCCGGGCAGAGAGGTTCATGCTAAGCGAGGATGCTCTGTAAGTAAAGAAGGTGGCCACCCCGGTTGGGACATCCCGCAACGAGCGGTGGCTAGATTTTCGATCAAGGCTGGAAGACCGTCCTGGAGGGTGCGACCAACTGGGAAACCAAAGACACGACCAAGGAGGCCATCAACCGCAAGATCACCCTGGACCAGTGCGAGGGTTCACCCCACCTAGAGAGCCCTCGTCGACGATCAGCCGGTCCGAAGGACAATAGCAGGCCCAATACACGTAGCTCAATGCCCCCATGATTGAAGTGCTGGTCGCATCGACGAGAGCCGGACTTCTCCGAGACCCGCCTCAGGAGATGAGGATGAACCCAACTGCAAGGAATCTATAGAAATACTATCGATATCACCATGATCACGGTCATGATACCGACGAATGCTTCACTCTGAAGAGGGATATCGAACGGCTGATTTAGAGGGCCATCTCCAAGCATTCGTCGATGGAAGGAGACCGGTTCGCGAGAAAGGAGCACCCCCAGGAGCACGGCGGTCGAACCAGTCCCAGAATGCCGAGCAAGACGTCCCTCTCCAGCCTAGATCGGTCATGTGCATAGATGTGATATGATGTGGGTCATCCTCGGGTGGCACGTCGTCATCGATAAGAAAGGCGTACGCTCGACAAGTGATGACGACGGGCGTGAGTGATGAAGCAATACGAAGGAGAGTAGCTCGTCCCCCATCTCATTCTCGGATGACGACTTGGAGGGGGTTGATCTACCACATGATGACGCCATCATCATCGAAGCCCAAATTGGAACGGCCATAGTCAGCCGCCTCTTGATGGACCCCGGAAGCTCGTGCGACATTTTTTTATATCAACAATCGAGAAGATGGGACTGAAGCAAGAAGATCTGAGGCCATGTACATGTCCGATTGTCGGCTTCACTGGCCACTCGATTCCCATCGTCGGAGTTATCACCATGCACATGTCTCTGGGGGAGGAGCCAAGAATCGTCACTCGGATGATGCAATTCATTGTCGTCGACATCGCGTCAGCATACAACAGCATCATAGGGCGACCATACATGATCGCCATCGAAGCTCACCCGTCACTCCTACATCAAATGATCAAGTTCCAGACTCTGCTGGGGATTGGACAAGTGCGAGGGAGCCAAATACTATCCTGAAGCTGCTACGTCGGTTCCACCAAACACAAAGAGGCCGAGCAAGCCCAGTTGGTCGAGCTCATTACTGATCGGGAGGACTTCGGTGACCAACAAAGGAAGGCGATGAGCTAGCTCGCCATAGTGATGAGCATTTACTCAGATATTATCAATAGCTTTGTAAATATAACTATCATTTTCTGTGCATACTCTCAAATATTGTCATCTCCATTTGAAAATTTCAGCTCCCCTCCAAGGTTATAGGCGCCTATGGGTTAAGGACCGAGCTACGACTCGCACCCTCTCCTCCCTTAAACTCTGGGACAAGCTTACGAGCTTCGCCCTCGATAGACGCCTCAAACACTGGGGCAAGCTTACGATCTTTGCACTCAATTGGCACCGGTGGGTTAAGGACCGAGCTACAGCTTGCACCCTCTCCACCCTTAACTACAGGGCAAGCTTACGAGCTTCGCCTTTGATAGATGCCTCAAACTCCAAGGCAAGCTTACAACATTCAAAGTGGCCTTCTACTGTCTCAGAAAGATAAGTTTGAGAGTAGAATTATGTTTCTAAAGAGCAAACTGTCCTATACTTCCTCTGTTGATTTTTGAAGCTGCTAGTGCTGGTGCTGGTGGATCTACTTAAGGTAATTCTTTGGATTTTGTGACATGAAGGGGGAGAAAACGTGTGTGCCTTGGTTCAAAAAGTGTGAAGTGTGCTTAGGTTATGTGATTATGTTATGCCAAGCACTTTTTCTATATGCATTCTATTGGTATGAAGACTGTTATGATACATTTTGTTGCTAGCTGCCTATGATGTGGAGACTTGATATCTGGTAGATAGATTTATACTGGTGGATCTTCAAGCTACTGATTTCTATTTATCTCACTTGTGCTGATTGTGCCACTAAATGCCAAGGGGAAGTTTGTTGGGTCACACGTAGTGTGGTATTATTGTCATTAGTGGCACTTGGTATTTTTCTTCAGTGGGATCTTGGGATCTTGGTGTATATGTTCATGTTATGAACCATTGTGTATGCCTTGTCACAACATAGTTACAACATGTCAGTTCTGGGGTTCATGTTGTATGTCACGTTGCAACATGGTTTGCAACATGCTGCTTTAACTTCGTGAGGAAGATCTCTGACTTCTGCTATTGTAGATCTGTTATTATAGGTGGCCTCAGATCTATTGTTGGTATGTAGATTCTCTCGAGATATCCTGTTGAAATGTCTTTCTAGTAAGAGATCGATTGAAGATTCTACCTAAGCTATTAATCCGCAAGTGTTGATTACTTCCCAGAATTGTGGGATCATTTACCCAAAGTAGTTCCTAGATATGCGGGCGGAATGATCTGCATAAGATTTTATTTGTTTTGTTTTCCTTAACAGCTCATAGATTCTAGGAGGTCGACTGATATATGGTAGGGTCTTATCTCTTTCGTGAAGATTGGTGATTAATATCCGGGACGGAGGCCGACAGATACACGGGTAGGAATCGAAGGGAATTTGATCCAGTCGGTTGTGCAAGGGGATCTTGCATGCAAGGGGAGCTTGCATAGATTACTCTGTGGGGTTGATTGAGATCATCCATTGTGGTTTGTATTGAGGGTGAGTATGCTCTTCCTAATAGAAATCTGATATTAGTGATTGTAATCATTTTTATTATAGTGGAGTAATCTGATTTTCTAGGCGTGGCCCCGCAGATGTAGGTATGTGCACCGAAATGCGTTACTAAGTCTTACGTGTCATTTTGGATTTTCCGCATGTTCATGCTTATTAATTTGATTAACATCTAAGTACTGAATAACACGAAAGACATGTGATTGCACAAAAATAAAATTAAAGCAAAAAAATCAATGTCGTGAAAATGAATATATTGAAATCTATGCATCCTTTTAAGTAGTGAATATAGATAGACTTTCTATGGATAGAAGTGCAACATGTATAGAATTCACCATATAAAACTGTATTCAAGACGATGCTAGATTTAAACATTAGAAAAAATTTACACCAGTAGCCATAAGAATTTTTCAATATCTAACAAATTAGCTAGATCCTTATAATCGAAACAAACAATAAGTTTCATGTAAGGCATAGTAAAATTTATGTATATTAAATACAATCCTAAACAATAGCCCACTGGCCCCATTGGTTTTGTTGTTGGGTCTCCCCAAAAGGCATCATGCCAATGGAGAATCCTAGCCATATTTTAAACCCCCCAATAACCCACTTCCCTCATCGATGTAGGACTATTGTTTGCATCCCAACAATACTCTCCTTGAACAAAGGCCCACATGAGCCTCCCCTCGAACGATCATCCTGAAGGGTTTTGGCGGACCCTCAGAGCTCAGATCTGTGCCTGTCCTAAGTCGGACAGACCACAGAGGCATAAAACACAGCGGAAAATAAAAACATACTAGCTAAACATTTTAGCTAGGCCCTAAGAGAGCCAGAACCTAGCTCGATCTATGCCAACTTGGGGTGGATCTGACCACCTCAAGAGGGATCTATCCTACTGCAACGAAATTAAATTACACTAAAAAGCTTTAAAGAACATACCCGGAATCTCAACCCTGGGGCGGGCAAGATGTACTGCATCGACTTCTTACGCTCCTCGTAGCCGAACCTCCTTGATTCGATCCACCTGAGCCGTCTCGCACCTTCGAATTGATCCACTCGAGCCGACACCCGCCTCCGAGCCGATCACTTGCGGTAAAATGTTTCACTTGAGCAGACCCGCGTCTTAGACGTCTGGATCTGAATCCAAACCCCCATCACAGTCTTGCTAGGACCCGACGGGAGAATAGGAAGAAGAGAGGAAAAATAGTCAAAATCATAGATCGAGTTTGCTCAAAATTAGGAGCTACTTGATCGAAGACTTGGTGTGTTTTTCAACGAAGAGAGTGCACCCCTATTTATATAGGGAGTCGGCACCTCTCTTTTCGTCACGGGCAATGTGGGACAAAACAAATTGAAAGAGAAATTAATTTAGCTAATTGAAGTTAGTAAGCCTTTCACAAAGGCCAACTTCAACCAATTAATTCTCCCTCATCATCGAGCTTCAGAAACGATACAAGTTATCATTTCGAAGGGCTTCGAATGGTGAACACGTAGGAACGAACGACAACAAATTCAGACTTCGTTTGACCCCTCAAACAATTGCCCAAAGATGGGCAAAAAGTCAATTTTCGTAGCCGTCAAAAGGGTTTCAAAAAACCCTAATGTAACTTAAGTTGCGGGCGCGCCCACTAAGCTTAACGGTCGCGCCTGCCAAGGAAAATGGGTGTGCTCAAGTTGGGCGCGCCTGGGGCAGGCGGGTGGCCCGCTAGTGCAGCGGGCCGCACCCGCTGGTTCAGCGGGTCGTGCCTGCTGGACTCAGCAGGCGACGCCCGTTGGTTCAGCATGCCGCACCCTTTCTTCTTGCAGATGGACCTGCTTGCCCAAGTGGGTCCTATTTATCTCAGTATCTCATACCGTTATAGCATATCAGTCACATTGGACCATCATATGTCAAACCTAAGAGTGGATTTACTACCGAGTATTTATAATGCATTTTAATGGATTTTTATTTATACATCTCTTGATCACACAAGGTTGATCCTTTAAAATGATGTGGATCAATTTTCTTTTCTTTTTATAGCTAACAATTAGCTCATACAATCTTGTCTAACATTTCTATAAGTCAGTCTTAGCTCATTCCAATTATTTTGTGTCAATTTGTCAAGTATATAATTAAGTGACACCTTAAGCCTCTATATATTCGATTAAATCAAAACTATTTTTATTCAATGTCTTATATAGATGATTCAAATAAGTTGGAAACCTTTTTGCTTAGTCCAACAAACCGGAACTAAGTATATGAGCTAGCTCCCACTGACTTTAAGAATTATCTGGTTAAATACTTCTATTATATATCTAAATCATATTTGGAATATATATGATAAGCATAACCAATTGAGAAGTGCTTAGATGGAACGTACTTGTGTCAGGTTGGGTTTGACGAATGAGTTATATCAAGATCGGTTTAAGGAATCTTGATATTGACTTACTCAGTCAAACGTCCTACTTAGTACTTTTCCCTTAACTACATTTAATAATAACTCTTAAGAATCAAATGTAGTTTGAATTAAGAATAAATCTTAATATGCATATAATTGTGATCAAATACAATTATACGCTTCTGGAACTTATATTTAACTATTGACTTGCTATAAAATTAAGTCAGCTCCAAACAATCAAATTATTCAGATGCTCTGCTTGTCAGCTCGAGAATTATTGCAACTAGCTCAGACAGCCACATTCACAGAAATTTAAGCCATTCACAACAAATCACAATTTCCATAAGGAGCACATTTCCCGAGACATTTTATGAAAGCAATGGATTCATAAAAATGAATCATAATGTGTTTATCATATTAAACCTTGAGCGTTAAACACTCAATCATTGTTTTAACTTAAGGAATGAAACATTTTATTCATAAAAGGAAATAAGTATCAGTTCCTTCTTCTTCACGTCTCTTGAAGTCCTCGTGCAGCCCCAGCAGCAATGATTGCTCAGATGCCGACCGTCCTCGAAACTTCTTCTATTTTCTGCTTCATATCAGCCACCTATACATTACACAGATGTCTTAGTATCTCATACTATGTGACAAAGCATTTATGGAAATAATTATGCTTTATTAAATTGAATTTTTTGTACCTGAGGTAGAGGCATCAGTATGCCCCTTCTTTTTTCTGCAAGGTAAACCTCTTCCAATGGCCCATCTTATGGTAGTGAAAGCACTATGATTTCGACGGGGCCCCTTTCGTCTTCTTCTTCCACTTCTTCACCTTGGCTGGTTGTGGGACCTGCCTCTTCTTATCCTTGCCTTTTGGCTGGTCTGAAGAAGCAGAGCCAACAACCAATACAATCGGGTTCTTCTCGATTTCCTCAAACTGCCTAAGCATGTTGAGGAGACCAGGAAGATCCGTTTTAATACTGTTCATAATGAAACCAGTAATGAATGGCTTGAAGGCTGGGGTTAAAGACTTAAGGATGATGTCTACGGACATCTCATTGTCTAGGACAAAACCCAACTGGGCGGCGTCTTCCACGTACCCGATCATCTTAATGACATGATCTTGTACGGGCCCTGTCTCCATCTTAGTGCCCCAGAGGTTGCTCGTGGCCTCAAACTTGGCAGCTCTAGACCGCTTGCCATACAACTCCTCTGTATTTAGAAGCATGCTTTGAACATCCATATGTTCATGCTTCCGTTGCAGATCGTTGTTCATTGAAGCCATAGTAAGGCACCTGGCCTTCTCGGCATCCCTCTGGTACTCCTTGTAGGCTTTCTTTTCCTCGGGAGTCGCATCTTCGTCAGGCTTTTCCAGAGGGTCCTCGGACAGCACGTATCCAATCTCGGCTAGAGAAAGGACTAACTTAATGTTTCTAAGCCAATCCTTATAGTGTGTTCCATCAAGCACATTCTTCTCTATCATATACTTTAGACCTGAATCCATTCTGCAATTTAGTATATACTTAGGCAGTGTATGTTGGCTGTATAGTTTCAATGGTTTTTAATAAAACTATATTCTCCCACAAAATTTATTAAAGCAATAATAATAAACAGTTTATTATACAGTAACATTTACGGGAGAGAGATTCGACTACCCTGAGTCTGACAACCTTGAGTGTGTCTCAACAAGTTGTTCGACTCTGCAGTCGGTAGACGAACTCATCGTCAATCATATTAAATATGATTCCCTTTCGATTTTTACCCCTAGTCATTTATGATCATGAGTGTGCTCATCCAAATCATAATGGCTAGCCTAGTCGGACCCTTGTTTTCGCGTCTAGCCTGACTTGCCCTGGCGCTCGGTCTATGCACGACACGTCGGTTTGGGTCAGGTCTTAGACTACCTCTTTGGTTAGACTTACACCGGCACTCGGTGTATGCACGACACGACGGTTTGGGTCAAGTCGAGATGTTATCAAGAAATCGGTTTCTATAAGATTGCTATGTCACGGCTTGAGTGTTGCTCAACAACCGTAACACGGGTCTTACAGTCGCCAACTCCTAAAACAAGGAGGGCTACGATTTATCTTGAACAAGATTATTATCGTATTTGACTTAGGTATAGTAGATGGACTTACACAGTCATGATTCGACTCCTTGCGGTCCAGCGGACGCGGCCAGGGAATTAACTAAGCCAGGACCACTTAACCCCTAGTCTAGCTAGGTGGTCCAGCAAACTTAGCCAAGCACATTGACCGACATCATGATCCATTGAAGGAGGTTCATCAATTCTATGTTCATCCATCAACTAAATAGCTTATAATAAATAATAGTTAATCCTTATCAACTAGTTGATCCTTAAAATCCGAAATTTTTTATGGATTTGTTTGATGACTTTTATTGGATCCTTATCAACTATAAGGTTCGTTTTTTTCATCGTGCAACCCCAATATTTATTAGGATTTTAATAAAAAAATTACAACAAAATTAGTCATTTAATGATAATCATCATTTAAACAATTTATGATAATGATTGTCAATTAAAGGGAGTACCCTAATCGGGAATTAGGTTTTGATGTTGTATTTGTTCATTTAAAACGTAGCATGTCACTAGTCATTAAAAATTTATCTTATAAACTTTTATTCAATTAATGGCTAACCTAAAGGGTTCATGAATAACATGTTCATCATGTCCATTAAACATTAACCAACTAATTTAATCACTTAAATTAAAAGTTCAATAATGTGACATATAAAGAGAACATGCAAGTTAAAATTATCTACAACATAAATAATTAACTTGCTAATCTAAAAATTTAACATTTAAATTTAAAGATCTAAAATTTTAAAGCTTGAAACATTTTTATCACATAAAATTAGGTTTCATAAAAATTATCAAATAATTTTAAATACAAACCTAAGCTTTAAAATTAATGAAACATTTTAAGATTAAATTATCTCATAAAATAATTTATAACTAAAAGAAATAATTTTTAATCCCATCACATGAAATAAAAATCTTTTTCTCAATGTTACATATTCTCGAAATAAATTTAAAATTTGTTGAAATAAAATTTAAAGCTTTCAGATAAAGTTAAAATCTTTCAACCTTAATGTAACTAAAAAGAAATTAATTTTTAATATCATCTTATGAAAGCAAAAAAAATTTCTCTTAATGTTACATAATCTCTTTTTAAAACAAAAAAAACTTTTAAATGCTTACAAAAATTATTTTATCTCATAAAATTTTTAAAGGCATTTAAACATAGTAGACTTATTAAACATTATCATATAAAATTTAAAACGTCCAGCAAAAATTTCCAAGTTATAAAAACAATTTTTAAACCACAAAAACTTTGTTAACCAATTTTAACATAAAGTTAAAATATTCGTATGTTAAAAAACAAGCAATTTAATAGTTTAAAATCGTCGCAAGTCAAGATCTACAAGCATAACGAGGCTCTGATTCCACTGAAAGGTTTTGGCGGACCCACAGAGCTCAGATCTGTGCCCGTCCTAAGTCGGACGGACCACAGAGGCATAAAGCGCAGCGGAAAATAAAAACATACTAGCTAAACATTTTAGCTAGGCCCTGAAAGAGGCAGAACCTAGCCCGATCTATGCCAACTTGGGGTGGATCTGACCACCCCAAGAGGGATCTATCCTACTGTGATGAAATTAAATTACACTAAAAAGCTTTAAAGAACATACCCGGAATCTCAACCCTGGGGTGGGCAAGATGTACCGCACCGGCTTCTTACGCTCCTTATAGCCGAACCGTCTTGACTCGATCTACCAGAGCCGCCTCACACCTTCGAACTGATCCAGCCGAGCCGACACCTGCCTCCGAGCTGATCACTTACGGTAGAAGGTTTCACTTGAGTAGACCCGCGTCTTAGACGTCTGGATTTGAATCCAAACCCCTCTTGTAGTCTTGCTAGGACCCAATGGGAGAATAGGAAGAAGAGAGGAAGAATAGTTTAAGTCGTAGATCGAGTTTGCTCAAAATTCGGAGCTACTCGATCGAAGACTTGGTATGTTTTTCAACGAAGAGAGTGCACCCCTATTTATATAGGGATTCTGCACCTCTCTTTTCGTCACGGGCAATGTGGGACAAAACAA
>JAULAV010007139.1:0-24998 GCA_030789695.1 Scilla litardierei
CTTCTCTTCCAGAGAAGCTCTTGGGTTGCAACTCATGGATCTGTCTGACTTCTGGTTCAGCCTTAGGGGGCGGCGGTGGTGCAATCTGAGAAGGTTGCTATCCCTGCTGAATCAGCTGATGCTGGACTTCCAACATCCCTCTTATGACTCCGAGGAGTTCATTGATATTAGCACCTCCGTTAGCTGCATTACCATTACCATTCCCATTCTGCCATGCTGCACAAGAAACAAGGTAAACATTTGCCATGCTGCACAAGAAACAAGGTAAACATTTGCGTACAAGATCTATATAGACAATCTGCTTAATAATGACATCCATATTGTTCCGAGTAATTTGCAGAATGCACGACCTGCATGGGCCACCACTAAAACCTATCACGCCCCGCTTCCCATTATACTTGGGAGCGAGGACGCGAGCGGGTCCGCTTGGACTGGAGCGGTGAAGCTCCAGCCCAATAAGCGTCTGTGATTAAACTATAAGCAGGTCCTTGCATACAAACTCAGAACAAAAGAGAATTTTATTATTAATACATCAATGTCCAGATTTACAAGTACACAAATAAGGCCTAGCATGGCCATTAGAAACAGAAACACAACTAGATTTACACCTGAATATAATTAACACAAATATTAAACTTTAGCGGCGATGCGAAGGCTCGTTATTCTCCAGCAGCGGATCACAGCGTCTGGGCACTCTGGTCGACCTGCTCAGTCTCTAGGCTTGCTCCTCGGTAAATCTGTCTAATACCTGATGTATATTTCACAAGACAAGGAAATATACGTCAGCGAAGGTCGCTCGGCAAGATTTAAAACGTTAGTAGAAAAGACCCTCGGCAAGGTTTTCAAAATAACATAATATGATTTCAAAAATTAAAGCATATCAGTGTAGTGTGCAAAGTAATAGTCATGGCAAGTGTAGTACGTAAAGTAACAAGGCACGTATAGTGTGCAAAGTAAATGCCATGGCAAGTGTAGTGTGTAAAGTAAATGACATGGCAAGTGTAGTGTGTAAAGTAACAACATGGTATGTGTAGTGTGTAAAGTAGTAGCATGGCAAGTGTAGTGTGTAAAGTAGTAGCAGGGCAAGTGTAGTGTACAAAGTAAATAACATGGCATTTCTACTATAAGGGAAAGAACAGCAGTTTAAATGTTAAACACGTCCATATATCGATTTCAATCAATTCGATAATGTGTGCAAGTTTGTGACTAAGGCCCCCTGTCGTGAGACGAATAGTAAGTGAATCCACCTTCAAGTGCCCCCGAAGGCGACCCGTTTACTACCGGCTAGTGCCCGGGAACCCAACCCCTCCCAAGTGTACTTTATTGTCTGGACTGCGAGCCAGATACAGCCAACCGACCCAGCAGGAGTTATAGTGCTGGCACAAGCCAGAGTAGCCAAACAGGCCATTTTGTTCTATGATTTGCCAAGCAGGCCGCAAGTTCTATGATTGCCAAACATCCCGCAATTCTGTGTGTAGCCAACCGGCCAGCAAGTCGATGTTGTGTCTTTTGCAATTTACAAGGCATTTTATTAAGGTGTCCACACACACGCATACACACGTTTTGATCTCGTCAGCTAATTTAATGAAGGTGTCCACACCCACACACCCACAATATTTATCGCACAATATACGGAAGAAAACACAAGTAGCCAGGTGTCACATTTGGATGAAACAATAGTTATAATATGAAGACAAGTACACACTCGCATATCATGATATCTCAGGTTAAACAATTAATGTAACGCTGCAAAAATGTACACTTGCCTGTTATAGATGATTTCGGGTATCCGAGCAGATGTAGCAAGGGGCATGGTTATCTGTGTCATAAAGGCTAGTGGTCAACAACTGGTAAGATAGATTACACTAGCTTACTAAAAGGTAATAGACACTAGCTTACTAAAAGGTAATAGTAACTTAAGATAACTAATCATTAAATATTCATTTAGTCACTTAGGCTAACATTTTAACAGAAATTTATTTACAACTTAAACTAACAAATATAATTATTAATGCTAACTTAATTTAATGTTTTATAGGGTAATTTTTACTTGAACTTATAACATCAAAATCTTAACTTAATACCAACTTATTAATTATTAACCTATACAAATCATTAACTAACATGTCACCACTATAACTTTACAAGACTAAAACTAATAATAATATAACTTATAAACTTATTATAATAATAACTTTAATAACTAACAATAATAATAATAATAATAACAACTTGCATTAAATAATCCTCTCCCCCTCTCTTATTCTCTCCCTCTGATGTCTCTCGTTCTCCCCTCTTTCTTCTTTTTTTGTTTTTTTTGTTCCGTTGCAGGGCGATCGAGGGCAGATGGGCGATCGAGGGCGGCAGCGACTTCCCGGAGGCAGCGGGCGGTGGCGCTCTTCACGGCGGGCGCTCCGACTTCCGACGGCGCGGCGATCGAGCTCGGGGGACGGCGGCTCAGGCAAAAAGGGCGGACGGCTGCTCGGGCATAAGGGGCGGACGGCTGCTCTCGAAGGCGGTCGATGGCGCTTTCGAGGTCGGGCGGCGGTGATCGGGGTTGGCGCAGCGGCGGTTCCACGGGCGGCGGGCGGATCAGGAGCGGCGGCGGCGGGCGATCGCGGATCTGGGCGGTGGTGGTGGTTCCACAGCGTGCAAGGCGGTCGGGCGCAGCTGCAGCCTCTCGAAGACGGCGGATTGGGATTTGGCGCGAGCGGATCGAGGGTTGGCGCTGAGAACGGCGGCTTCCCCGATAGTTTGGGGTTGCTTGGTTGATCTGTGGTTTTTGGGATTTCTGTTCTTTGATTTCTAGTTGATTTTGATTTTGGATTTGTATGGGGTTGGATGGCTGATTGGTTGTATGGAGGAGGTGTGGAGATGTTGGGTTGTAAGGTGGATGGAGATGTTGGGTGAAGGGGGTGATAATGGTGGAGTGGGATGACGCTGTTGTGTTGCTGTTCGATTCCTGTAAGTTGTCTTAAGAAGGAGAGGAAGAAGTGACAGATTGATGGGAGTGGTTGTGAGGTAGGGGAAACTTTGAATTTGATGTTGAATCTCACCTACAATACGGTGGGGATTGAATATGGGTAAAGGTAATTTAGTAAGATTAGTTTTAGGGAAAGTGATTTAGTAAAAAATAATTTAGTTAGAAGTAATAAGTAAATTTGTAATTAACTTTTAGTTAAGTGTAATTAGTGGTTAAAATAATTTACTAGAAATTAGTTAATTAGTGATTTAATTAGTTAAAGATAACAAGTTAATTAGTAATTAACTTTAAAGATAATTAGGGATTTTAATTAGTTAGTAATAATTAGTTAATTAGTCATTTAATTTTAAATTTTAAAAATAATTACGCTTTAACAGATTTAAAATTACGCTACGGTAAAATCGAGAATAACAACGCGCTCGCGTCGACGCACGAAAATAGAACTCGTACACGAAAACTTCCGGACGATCAAAACAAAAATGCATGCACACATAATAAACAACACGCCTAGAAATACCGGCCATTACAGATTAATTAAGGTAATTAGTAAAAAGTAAAACCCCATTAGTGAAAGTATATAGTAAAATACAAAAACGAAATTACGATTTTGTCTCTACTAGTAAACGTTTCCGAAAAATTACGAAAACATACCCACGGGTTTGTATCATCGCAAGGATCGCGAATACGAGATCCATTTCAGGGTTTGAGCTACGAAGATACTTAGTTTTGGGCCAAAATGTTTAGGAAGTGGGTTTGCGGGTTCTCAATTGATTTGACTTCAGAAAATTACGGAATTAATATGGAAAGCCCTAAATGATCATAGAATGATACCGTAGAAGTTTGAAAACGTTTTCATGATGTTTGTATAGAAAATTAATTCATTCAGCTAAAACAGTGACAATTGAAAATGAATTTTTATCAAATTATTTAGAGGTATTTGATGCAACCCAAACTTACTCAAATATTTCATAACTAGTCTGATACTCAAATATCTAATCACCAATGACATCAATCTCCATATTGCCCAACTACAGGCTAATGTCCAAAACAACACCCAAAGGTAAGTACAAGGCCAATACCCAAAGTCAGTACTCACTGCTAGCATTCCTTCCATCAATCTCCATAATATCCCACAATAAGGAAGGATCTAAGCTCTCATCCAGAGCCAAGCACAAGGCCTACATCCAATTTCAACACCCAAGGCCAATATCATGCCAATAATCATCGCCATCACTCCTTCCGTAGACCAATACTTGACATCCGCAACTCCCAACATCACCCAACAAATAACAACCAAAAACACACTTTCCAGCACACCAGAAGGAGTAGACGCAAGAAGAAGCCTAAACGGGATCTCAACATGGGCGAGACCCAGGGCAGAGCGCCCAAAAGAATCCCAAGAACCGTAACTTCCAAAGATCTTATCCACACAACGGTAGCGAAGGTGGCGGCGAGGGTCGTCGCCAAGGCCAAAAATCCCAAAACATATCGTCGGAGGGTCATCGGTGGTTGTCGATCTATGGTGGCTGCGACTGCTTGACGTGGCGGGTGTCACTAGAGTAGGGTGGGATGGTGGAGCTTCGGGTGAGGCCGGAGGATCACGAGGTGAGATGGGTTGGTCTCACTGAGAGAGAGGCAGGGTGGAGGAGTGGGAGTCGATATGGCGTAGGGGAAGCCACAGGATAGCTTGGTGAAGAAGAGAGGTTGGGTTTTTAAAAAAGAGGGGGCATCGAAAGTCGTCGGTAGGGTAGGCTAGGTGAGGCGGGATCGGGGCTTGAGGAGAGGATGCGGACAAAAGAAATAAAGAGGGGAAGACGGTAGGTGGGAAAAGGATTCAAACCCAAGGAAAATCGGGTATAAGGTGAAAGCAGTGGATGAGTTCAAGAGAGACCAAGAAGAAGTAATTGACGCATGCACGTTTCGGTTTGGTTCGTCTCAAATTCTCTAGCACCATCCTCCAATACTTCTGAGCGTCCTTTGATTCGCTTCCGTTGTCGAACTCGAACTTTTGGTGATCGAAAATCGAATGCTACCCTCCTTAAAATAGACTTAGCTAGAGTTCAGGCGAACTAAACGCGATTAGGAAGAATTATAAGAATTAGTAGAATGATTAGAAGGCCATCATTAGCTAAAGAAAGGGTGATAGTGATGAAAATCGATGGCGTTACATAATCATGACTCATGTCCTTGCGGTCCAGCGGACACGACCAGGGAAGTGACTAAGCCAGGATCACTTATCCCTAGTCTAGCTAGGGTGATCCAACAAACTTAGCCAAGAACATTGACCGGATCATGGTCCAATGAATGAAGCTTATCATTTATATGCGTGCCATCAATAAAAAGATTTTTATTAACAACTAATTAATCCTATCAACTAGTTGAATCCTAAAAATTCAAAATTTTAGGTTTTGTTAATGACTTTTTATTACGTCTGCATCAACTATACGGTTTCATTCGTATCAAAGATAACTTGAATTATCAACGAAGGATGTTATTAGCAAAAGTAACTCCAAAGAATGGAACACGAGTTCCTAGACAAGGGTTAAGAGTTCAAAGGAAGATGATGGGAATCAAGGACGATCAAGGAAGCTGGGTAATAAGAACACTTCACCTGTATATCAAATACAGGGGAACACTCGAGACGTCCTGTACTCGAGAGTTCAATTTGAGTATTTTATATTGTACACCCTGATCTTGCTATATTGTTCACGAGGTAGTTAGAGCGGACCTGCATGGGCCACCAAAACTGTAACGACCCGCTCTCGAGAGGCCCATTACTATTTGATTTTTTGCGCAAGTCCTGCAGTTAACCAGTGAAAACAAAATAGCCACAATGCAAAGATGTATAAAAATACCTAAATAGTGTCCAATTATTACAATCCATACTGTACAATACACTCCAACAAACGTACACGAAAGAAAGAAAGTACAACTGAAAATAACTCTGAAAGCTATGGTCTCATGGTCGAACTTTGGCGTTATTAACTCAAGAGCATCTACCTCCATATATACGTCGTCTGCGGTGCCACGAAGATGGAACCGTAGGTAAGTCACAACAATTCTAAACATAGAAAAGAAGCAGTGCACAAGTATGGCAAAAAGTAACTACGTGCAAGCAAACCAGAGCGAAAGGTAAAGTATTGAGCAAAAACTGTACACAACTGAGTAGTAAATGTAAACTGAACTGAAAGAAGAGAACGAACTGTATTGTGGTAGTGCAAGTGTAAAATAGACTAAGCAAGTGAAATATGCTAATGTTGTAGCTATAAGTGCGACAAGTGTAAGAGCATTGGTGACTGCACTGGTATGGTAAGTAAAGTACATGTAATGCATAAAGTAAAAGTGACCGTCTAAGTACGAGTAACGTGTAAGAGCAACTTTAGTAATATCAATGGCGAGACTAGCATGCATGAACTATAACAATAATAAACATGCAAAGTACTGAAACAGACTTACAAACAATGGTTGTTTTAGTGTTGGCAGCAATTAATTACACTATATACTGTGACTGGTAAGTAAAGTACATGTAATGCATAAAGTAAAAGTGACCGTCTAAGTACGAGTAACGTGTAAGAGCAACTCTAGTAATATCAATGGTGAGACTAGCATGCATGAACTATAACAATAATAAACATGCAAAGTACTGAAACAGACTTACAAACAATGGTTGTTTTAGTGTTGGCAGCAATTAATTACACTATGTGCTGTGACTCACGTAGGAAAGTATTGAGCAAAAACTGTACACAACTGAGTAGTAAAGGTAAACTGAACTGAAAGAAGAGAACAAACTGTACTGTGGTAGTGCAAGTGTAAAATAGACTAAGCAAGTGAAATATGCTAATGTTGTAGCTATAAGTGCGACAAGTGTAAGAGCATTGGTGACTGCACTGGTATGGTAAGTAAAGTACATGTAATGCATAAAGTAAAAGTGACCGTCTAAGTACGAGTGACGTGTAAGAGCAACTCTAGTAATATCAATGGCGAGAGTAGCATGCATGAACTATAACAATAATAAACATGCAAAGTACTGAAACAGACTTACAAACAATGGTTGTTTTAGTGTTGGCAGCAATTAATTACACTATGTGCTGTGACTCACGTAAGAAAGTATGATATGCAACCATGGGTCACCTCCGTTGCCACGGGGGGCCAATCCCGGGCGTCAACCACAACTTACTTTTAAAACAAGACGAGACGAGACGAGCCGAGAGAGAGTGACTCCGGTCATAGCTCTCACACTTTCTCTACAATGCGTTACCCCAGACCCCAGTGTCGTGTGTATTGATTTCATGTTTCTTACGAGATATTCCTTTAAACATTTTACGAGATATTCCACGAGATATTCCACAAGTTGTTCCACAAGTCATTCTACGAGATATTCCACGAGATATTCCACAAGTTGTTTCACAAGTCATTCTATGAGATATTCCACGAGATATATCACATGCTGTTATCAATTTCTTGTTTACTATGATAGTTAAAACAGGACCACTGGTTGACTTTCTTATTGAAAACCAGAAAGTAAAGCAAAGTGGATTCTAAGAAATTGGAGGATAAAGACAACTCCAACAAACAAGGAATACAAAAATTGTTGGTTTTAATGGTGGTAGTTTCGTTAGCACACAATTTACCCAAGTTAAGTATCCTAAGTCCGTACTTATACACTTACTTAGTTTCTAAGTCGAGAATTAAAGTGACTTACTGATCTCGAGGTGGTGGTAGTGAGCCGGGACTGGATTTAGTGCTGGTGCATGAGAATTGACACCTGTGAACACAAGAAACAATTGGTTAAAGAATACACAGTTTTCTATTTATTAATCTGATTGTTTTGATTTTCATAACCGATTGAAACGGTGCCGAAAAGCGTTCTGAATTTTTCTATAGACTAGATATGATGAAAATAATTTTACTGCATGAGGAAATATTTTTCCGAAGCTTATAGTAATTTTTATAATTTTTTAAAGCTCAAAAATAATTTTAAAAACTATTTTTCAATTAGTAACGTAATTATTCAACAATTTATTTTGGGTGCAATCCATATCGAAATGGTTCATGTGAGCTGTCAAAATGACCGTCTCGAAGAGTACTATAACATATATTTTTCTCACGTATTAGTGTACCTGAAAATAATAAGTTACGGATGTTTAAGTGAAATTTGCGTATTTAAGTTTTGGGATAAAAAATTTATCCTGGAAAATCTAAGCGTCTGATTGAGATAAAACTAGCGTCATTGGATTCAGAACGTCATTTCTGATTTTCTGGAGCTGGTCTTGTATTTTTCTGATGCTTATATTATTACTTATGCATTAAAAACCATTAAACTCCTATTTAATATTTAACAAAATACGAAAATTCGTTTTCGTATTTAAAAAATACGGTTTCGTATTTAACTCACCCTTCTCTCTCTCGTACTTACGCTCGTGCATGGGGGGCTTGGGGCGCTCGGACGGCGGCAGCGTCAAGGCGAACGACAGCGTCGACCCGTGGCAGTGGAGGAGGTGGCGGGGTACGCGACGGTGGGGGATGCGGCGGCGACAGCTTGCAGCGGCAGCTCTGGCGGGACAATTCGTGCGTGGACAGCGAGGAGCAGAGGGGGCGGCGGCCTTCGCTGACGGCAGGGGTTGTCGGAGTTCTTCGAGCGGTGGCAGGCTGCTGGCTTCGGAGGTGGGTGCTTTCGGGCGGTTTCTACTGACGATGGAGGGCTGCAAGGTGGCGGAGAGGGGGTGAACGGAGGGGCGGAACTCGAGGGGAGGTCGAGTGGAGGTCGGAGGCGTACGGCGAGGCAGAGCTCAGAGAGAGCTCGAGCAGCGGAGGCGGTAGCACATGCGTCAGAGCATGGTGGCAGCAGCATTAGCGAGGGCGGCGCTCAGGCCCTCGGGGGTGTTTCGAAGTGGTGGATGGCGGCGACACGTCGGATAGCGGGCTTCGTCGGACTGAGCGATGCGAGGGGGACCCTCGACGTGGGGCAAGCGCTCGAAGACGGACTGATCACGGCGGCGGCGTTGGGTCGCCGTGGGTCTCTCCGAGGATGGGGAGAGAGAGAGAGGGAGAGAGAGGGGTTAACTGGGCTTTGATAACAAAAGAGAGAGAGAGGGAGAGAGAGTTGAGAGAGCTGAGAGAGATTACGGGGTAGGGTTTTCGTCCGAGCTTAGTTTGAATGAGTTAGGGGTTTGCCTGGGCTGAGTGAGGAAGAGGGGATTAGGAGGTATTTAAATAAGTTAATAATGATTAACTCATTAATTACCCAGTCAACAAAATTAAATGGGGTAGGTTAGGAAAATGACTAAGCTTGGAAAGGGGTGATGCGTAAACCTCATGTTGGCATACGGGTAGGGGTTAGGTAATTTAATTAATTAGGTTTGGTTAATTAAGGTAATTAGTAAAGAGTAAAACCCCGTTAGTAAAAGTATTTAGTAAAATACAAAAACAAAATTATGATTTTGTCCCTACTAGTAAACGTGTCCGAAAAATTACGAAAACATACCCACGGGTTCGTATCGTCGCAAGAATCGCGAATACGATATCCATTTTAGGGTTTGAGAAACGGATATACTTAGTTTTGGGCCAAAATGTTTAAGAAGCGGGTCTGCGGGTTCTCTATTGATTTGACTTCAGAAAATTACGAAATTAATATGGAAAGCCCTAAATGATCATAGAATGATACCGTTGAAGTTTGAAAATGTTTTGATGATGTTTGTATAGAAAATTAATTCATTCAGCTAAAACAGTGACAATTGAAAATGAATTTTTATCAAATTATTTAAAGGTATTTGATGAAACCCGAACTTACTAAAATATTTCATAATTAGTCTGATACTTCAAAATATTTTTCTAAGAAAATTTTGAAATCATAAAACTACTGACGAACCCTTATAAAATAGTTTAAAAAATTTGAAAATAGGTTAAATACGTAATTAGATGTATTGTAAAAATACAGGTCGTTACACAACAATCCTAATCAATAAGGACAGTTCCCCATAACTAAGGAGAGCTCGCTGAGACTCAGAGTAGTGCGCCCTTATGGACTGCCTAGCTCGCCCTCCGAGTCGAAGAGAAGAGCCTCTGGCCGACCGCACACGTTCTATACTAGCTCGCCCCAGAGCACCTTGCCCCAGAGGCGGCTCGCCTGCCTCTTCGCCCCGAAGCAGTTCACCCAAGGAGGGAGGCAACCCGCCACAAACGTCACAGCCAGTCTCACTACAGACAAACTTTGACAAAAGCATACATGGCCGCTTCGCCGCCTGACAGCCTGCCGAAAGCATGCATAACATTTACGGCTCTGACAGCATGATGTACCTGACACCACCTGACACCATCAAAGCAGAAAATATCTTTGACACGGCTTGTCTATCCATCGCTTCAGCACTCGAGTGCCAGCTGGGTTGATTCGATAGCTGACGGGATGGCAAGCAACCGCCTCTCAACCCTATAAATACCACCTCTCCTCTAACAAGGAGGGGACGGGCTAATGGGTAACAAACCTCTAACACATCTACTTACATTCAATGCCGAATATCCTACAGATATTCGTGCCTTCCATACTAGTCCGCCACACCAGCGCCGATCTGCCTTTAAAATCGCCCTGCGTGTCCAACATTCTCCACATAAGTCACCTACTGACTTAAGCATCGGATGGGCTATGGGCGAATAGCCCACCTAGCCTTTCTAACAGGTTGCTCACCTTGCAGGAAGTTCGCCCCAGCTGCCAACGGACGTGCGACCTGCGTCGACCTTTATCAACTGGAGGGCGACCTACTCCGACTGACGGGCGACCTTGAGATCATCATCTCCTAATCGTCCTCATATGTGATTAGCCTCGTCTCCCCCCAAACTTGTAACCATCGTGCCCTTGGTTCCCTACATCAATACAAATCTCATTGTGTGCGGATCTAACACGCAACAGTTGGATTACTTGCCTAAACTAGTTCCTAAATATGTGGGTGGAAGAATCTGCATGAGATTCTTTTTGAAATGTTTGCCAAAATAGTTTCCAGATTGATGGTGGCCGACGCTTATAAGGCTAATGCGGATTCTACTAGGGCTGATCACTTTTGTGAAGATTGGTGATCAACCGGGTAAGGAGGCTGACGGCTACATAGATAGGGGTCGAAGGGAGTTTGATCTAGTTGGTTTATGCAAGGGGATCTTGCGGTTTCTACATCCGGGGACGGAGGCGGACGGCTACGCATGTAGGGATTGAAGGGAGTTCAATCTTGTCGGTTTGTGCAAAGGGATCTTGCGCGCAAGGGGATCTTGCAGTGATTACTCCATGGGGTTGATTGGGATCACCCATTGCGGTTTGTATTGAGGGGTAGTGTGTTCCTTCTAATGAAATTGCAATATTAGTGATCGTAATCGTTATTTGATATAGTGGAGTAATCTGATTTTCTGGGTGTGGCCCGCAGATGTAGGTGTGCGCACCGAACTGCGTTACCAAGTTTTTGTGTGTTCTTGTGTTATCCACATATTCTTTCATGGTTTATTTGATTGATTCATAGGTACTGGTCTTTCAGGTTTCATGATACGAATTTATTAAATTCATATAAAATATTTAGAAGACTATGTCATGCAATTTAAACATAAAAGAAGCATGATAAATAAATATGTAACTAACATTGTCATTCAATTGCATATAACCAGCATGACCATATATTAGCTATTTATTCATGCATTCAGAACATGCACACTTTATTTACATTTAAACCCACAAAATTCTTAAAATTTCATTTTATATTTCTCTTAGATCAATCTTAGAGTTATGATCCCAAAACCCAGTGGCCATTAGCATTGTTACCATTTTCAATATGTACATAGCAAAGTGACACAAGCAAGATGGTTACAGCATGGTCCAAGAGATGAGAACACACACACAGAGAGAGAATTCCTTACAGTACTGACTCATAATCACTAGACATTTTCTAATCCTTCGCATATTAATAATACTATTAATAATCTCAACCCTAACCCTAGCTTCCATCTAAATAATCCCCTGTTTCAGACTGATAATACTGGCATCACCTTTTCGACCCACTTTGGCATAAAGAAAAAGCAAAGAAGAAAGCAAGAGGGGCCAAAAAAACAAAAATAAAAGGAGAGGCTCAAAAAAGATTTTTAAAAAGAAATATAGGGAAGAAAGGAGGGGTGAAAACACTGTGAAGCAAACAAAAGGCTCCTCTACACAAACATATACCAGCTTACTCTAAACTGAGCATCTCCTTCCTTTCTCCAAAATCTCACCCAAAGGAGCAAAAGAAGCATTCCTTTCATGGATTGACTTTGGTGCTAGAGGAGAAGAAAAGGTTAATTTTCAAGTGAGAGGTAAAGAAAGAGATCCTTAACACAAGAGTCCAGCAACCCTCACTCTCTCTCAAGATCATGAATAGAGGGGCCTTTCAGAGCCCTTCATCAGTCCATCAGATGATGATGGAGGGAAGCCCAGCAGCTGCTAGCTTGTGGAGCTTGGATAATATGAGGCCTACTACTACTACTACTCATCATCATCAACAGCCATATTCTCTTCTTCCTTCATCATCATCATCAACCACCACCTCATCTTCTTCCTCATCTTCAGTGCTCTTCTCACCGCAATATTCGCATCCGTCAAATCTCCAACCTTTGGCCCCTTGGCATGACAATCAAGACCAGCAGCTTCCTGAGTCATGGTGCCAACTGTTGATGTATCTCCTCTCTCTCTCTCTCTCTCTCTCTCTCTCTCTCTCTCTCTCTCTCTCTCTCTCTCACAAAATTGCTAATTACTATGTCCATGCATATGCTGAATTAGTTCTACATGGGACTAATTCTAATAGAGATTGAAATCAAATTCTTCTTGAAAAGAGCTAAGTAAAGAAAATGGACGCAAGATTTTGATCTTGTCAATTTCAATTAGTCATTCCATTTCAGAATTTCCTAACATCCTAATTAGAGGTTATTTGCCCTCTATTTTCCAACTTATATGATAAATTTCATGAATCATGTCCATAGAAAAATATGCTTACTTAGTTTCTCATGTACCCTAACAAGTGACATCAAATTAATTCATATTTAGAAAACAACTAAGATAAAGAAAATAGATACTAGCTACAACAACCACTTCTCCCCTTGCTAGCTCTTATATGTTTCAGATATATCTTTACTTGATTTTATCTAAAATAAAATCTTGTCATTTTCTTTGTGGTATTCCTCACATTTAATTTTTCTCTTCCTCCATGCACATGTTTATGTATGGAATATTATTCGATAGAATTAATTTTTAGTATAAATTCTGGTTTACCTCACCCAGGGGAGGCTTGGTAGAGGAAGAGGATAGGTGTAGCTTCACTCCTTTCCAAACCAAGAAGATGGAGAATTGGGAAGATCAAGTGATATATCCATCGACCGGCGCATGTGTTAATGCTGATATCAAGCAAGAATTATCGGGCAAAGGATGTTTATTCGGCCAAGTAGCCCGCGAGGAAATCCAGGCATCTAGGCCTTCATGGACTCAAATTTTACCCAACTCTTCCCCTAGGTCTTGTGTCACAACAAGTTTCAATGGCAGCATGTTGGATTTCTCCAATGGCAAGCCTGAAACTAGGCATCATCATCAGCTGGATCATTTATCTCAAGAGGTGAGACCCAATAACCTAATATTTTTTCTTCCCTTGTATGTATTTATCATTGTTTATCACTCAAGGATGGATGTCACAATTGTTAATTCAACTTTACTCTTGTGACCAAAGTTATGATTAGTTATGATCTTATGTTCCAAAGTGTTGGGCACGTATTTGCCGAGAAGCTAATTAATTATGGTTTCATGATTTTGCTTTCCTCTTTCGCTTTCTTAAGTGCAACAGCACAGCAGCAGCTTCACCTTACAAGAAGGCTAGGGTTCAGCCTTCCCCAGTACAATCAACTTTCAAGGTAATATTATTCGTTTATCACCAAAGCTTTATTCACACTGAGTAATTATCATCACTTTATTACTGAATTAAATAGGGTTTTTTAACAGGTGAGGAAAGAGAAATTAGGAGATAGGATCACATCACTTCATCAGCTTGTATCTCCATTTGGAAAGGTATCAACATTTTCTTCTGCCATGAAAACAACCTTTTTTTTGTAGATTAATTAACTAAAGGAAAGAGTATTCATATACTTTTCAGGTTATAAATTTCTCCCATGCTTTCGTATGATATAAATATCATACACCCCTGTTGGTGTTCTTTCCTTAAATTTTCTTTTCTGCATTGAAATTAATAAAGTTCTTGCTGGCATTTGGGCTCCTTTTGCAGACTGACACTGCGTCTGTACTGTTAGAAACCATTGGCTACATCAGATTCCTTCAAAGTCAAATCGAGGTCTAAGCTCACTAACCCCTCTCACTTTCTCCCTCTCAAACTTTTGAAACTAATGAACAGTTAAAGCCGGTTGCAGATTGAAGCATAAATATAGAGTGTTGTTTTATGCAACAGCTTTTAGTCATTGGTCCTTTGTATTGTCATGTGCTTGCGTGATTATTCTCTGAGCCTTTCTTTCGTTAGCATCAATACTCTACTCACCCATCCCTCGTTTCATTGTACAGGCACTGAGCTCGCCGTACTTGGCCTCTGCCAACTTGAAGCAACATCAACCTGCCGTAAGTCTCTCTCTCTCTCTCTCTCTCTCTCGTCCACAAACATAAACACACAAACACACAAACAGCTAGAGACGAACGGAAACAAACACACATGAACCAAAGATGTGCACATGGTATTTCACGTTGTGGATGCATGTTAGATGCAGTCATCGCCTATACCAATTATTTTCTTGGTTGTACAAAGCTCATATACAAAGTGACTATATGAGCAAATTAAGCACACAAATAATCAAAAGAGACTGCTTTGGGTCTCTATCCCTCAAAATCGCTAATCATGCAACGTCTGTTTTTATCTTTTTAGTTGCTACAAATTTGTTTACTATTGTTCACAATAGGATGATGGGTTTTAATGAAATGGTCTCATTTGCTTTATTATTGAGAAGACATTCATTTAACTGCTTGACTCATGATTAAAGCGCATCAAAAGTAGATGATTTTATTCAAATAAATATTTGATTATATATAGACAATAATGAATGGAGCAGATCGTTGATAGGATTCCCCATTGTGTGCTTTAGGCCGTCTGCTTATAGATTGCTGAGAACACTTCTCCATATGTGTTGATTAATCTGCTGCTTTCCTCTTTTAGTCTTTACAACAAAAAAGCTCGTTTAAAATTAAATGCCAAAAGCAAGAATCATACATGCTTTTTCTGATCAGATTTCTTTAAGAACTGTGACTATGCAGTCCACACTAATCACTCGTGATCTGGGCATATGCAGATGCCGAATGACAATCGCATCAAAAGAAGAGGGGCACCTGATCATCAGGTACATAACTTGATCACTGCAATTTATTTACAATATTACATTATTCAATTTTTTAATAGTTAGTTGGAGTTGTATGTAATTAAGTGTATATTTTAGTTTAAATAGTTGATTTAATATGAATGGCCTTTTGAGATTATATAAAGCAGATGTAAGACATGATGGAAAAATCACAAGGTTATTGGGAAATTTTTTGTATATTAATCTTACAGTCAATGCCAAACTTCCCAAAGGATTTACATTAATTCCATGTAATTAACTAGACGAATTATCTTTTCTGCTCCTTGACAAATTACAGGATGGGATTGATCAAGAACCAAAGATGGACTTGAGGAGTAGGGGGCTATGCCTTGTTCCGGTGTCCTTCACCTTGCACGTTGGCAGCGACAACGGTGCTGATTACTGGGCTCCGACTTTTGGCGGGGGTTTCCGATAAGCAAGCATCATCGGAATCCATGGGGGTTCAACATTGGCTATAACATCATGAGCAGTCATCCTACAAAAGATCATTCTAGGCTGGTTGCTCATGATGCTATGCACTTAAAACTCTATCTTGGTTATGTCGAGCGTGTTCATTGACTATGATAAGGACCCATGCATCCATGATGAGTCAAGAAGACAAGCTCTCATTGCTTCATATCTGTCTCGTACTTGCGTTACATTCGTAATCTCTTTTTTTTGATACATCGGAAAGCTGGTTAAAGGCGCGCGCGCGCTCCGCATCCACCAGGGATAGAACCCTGGTGGCCTCACTAGGAAGCGGAAGTAAATGCCGCTAGACTACAGTCCTTTGGCTACATTCGTAATCTCTATAACAATGTAATTAATGATTGTGGGAGATGGTTCAGTACTTCTTTTGGATCAATGAAAGGAAATTAACCACCTCCTTAATTTATAGTTATGTTATGTATTCCCCATCAAGATGGTTCCATGTATGCTGCATGCGAAGGAATATAAGTGGAGATAAAAGCTCTTAACTGGAGAGATAATTCAATGGTTTATTCATCAAACAAACAGCCTTTATATAGACCAATACACAAAATGAAAAAGTCACTATATATACTCAGCATTCAAAAACAAACTCATATGGATTAGATAAATTAGAAACAAAATAAATTAGCATGCTAAAGACAAGGATACCAGAACATGTTCTCCTAAACTGTTAGATAATAAACATGATTTAGCCCAAGCTTATTAGGACAATGTTATTGTCAATTGGCAAACTGTTAGATAATGAGGGAGTCAGCTTGTGAACATTAACAATTCCATTTCATCGAATGAATTTCTATTATTAATCTTCCTATTACTAAGACACGAACGCTACTCGGTGTGAGACCCGACAGGCTTGGCTTACTACAGGTTGGGGCTCAAAACCCCTAGACGACGGTCACCACGAGCAGCAGTTGTCGTCCCTGTTTCAGAATCATCATACCGTGATCGACCCATGGACAAAAGTATCGTTGGGTCCTTTGGCTGTGTCAGTGATGAATACCGTTAGCTATAGTCCCTTCGTCAAGACTGTGTTCCTGTTGGCCTAGGGTAAGGTTTATTGTCAACCCCATTAGACAACATTGGTCAATATACGGCGGTCTTTGTTGTATTCACGTTGTACATCTTACAATGTACCCCGGTCGAGGATTAACACAAAGACCGTACTGAGCCTGTGACACTAACGTCCCTTTAACGGAAGAGACGAATCACATCTTAGTCATCTACTCCCCTTGAGAGATTCAAGTGTAACCCAACCTAAGATCTTTTAGCAGGCCTAGCCTCGAAGCTAGATCATAGATCTAAACGACACTGTTCACTCACAGGTTCGTACAAATGACTTCAGGTCTTAAGGACCAGCTTACCTATCATCACCCTATAGTTATTATAGACAGTTTAGTTAAAATTAACCATTTAATAACTCTAAGTTGGTCGTTCAGTGAAATCATTCTCTAATGAGCACTTGTGTCTCGTCTCCGACTTCATCAAGTCGAATGACTATGAGATCATCATTACCCTAAGATAAGACAAAGACATAGTGGTCTATCCGATGTGCCGATATCCAGTTCTCGACACATCTATGACCACGAACCGTTTAAGACTTAAGTTTCTCTTCGGTCGCTTACTACTCATAATCGAGATCTTATCTGGATACGTAAGGACCTAACTATAAGTCTATGGACATTATCTAAGTATATTATTCATCCGAATTCATACGTAGGATAATGGATACCATATATTATATTTAACAAGACGGACACTTAGGATAAATCACCTTATGGGCATATATCCTCCTACAGACACGAGCTCGCTGACCCTTGAGTTGGGGGGTCTCACCGATGTAGAGACCAAGGCGGCCGACACATTGTTGGTCATCCCTGTCGCCAAACGGAAGATCAATGTCCTCTTTTCGGATTACGTCCTGAGGAAGACAGTGTGGCCCATCGATGAGTCCTTTCAGAACAATGGGGCATAGCCGGGAGATTTTATAGGACGAGTCCCGTTCAAGTAAGATCATCTCTTTAACTCGTGTTTTTTTCAAGCGGGTTCGACCAAGACTCTTCTCTGTCCTCCGTATCGGTCTCCGTGCCAGATCCCAGTCCGCGGAGGAGGGATCTTGTTTTGGAGGTTCAGAAGAAGCCGTGCGATGGGTCTTTCGGAGGTGGTGTGAAGCGGATAAGGGAACAGGTGCCGCTGGTTCAGGGAGGGGGCGAGCAGAAGAAACCCCGGGTCTCCGTTGTCGTCGGAGACGCTCCCTTCCTCGATGCTCCCGTGCCACCCGGTCAATCTCGCCAATGGAAGGATAAGTGGCATTGGGACGGCCCCTCGCCTTCCCGCTCTGGGCCGCTCCTGGAGGACTATGATCGGTCCTTAGGCGCTTTTAGGTCAGTCAAGGCCGACCTACCTCAGTCGGGGGAGAGGTTACTTAATCTTCGCTTCCCTGTGGGACAGAGGAGTCCGTCTTCTTGTATTGCGGCATCGCGGCTCGGCTGGCTGAGAACTCCAGTCTGCCTCAGGATCAATCCGTGTTGGATGGGGTGGGAGGCGATAGGCTTGTGGCCTTTGTGATACAGGTTGGCCAGCAGGTAAGGTCCCTTGTGGCAGTGCACATCATCCTTTGTAGGTGACTCTGATTTGTGTTTTTCCTTTGGCGTAGTTGTCCTCGGTCGGCCTTTCGATGAGGCGTCAATTCGTGGCGCTTACGGATGCAGGGGCCGGTCTCGCTCAGAAGCCAACGGCGGGGGAGGGTGTTAACGAGGCGGACCTAGAGGCCGAGGTGCGCGTGAGGTCGTTGGAGACCCGAATTGTCGCGCTCTCAACCGACCTGGAGAGGTCAGACGTGGAGAGGGCTTTGGCGCTGGCCGAAAGATCGAAGGCTGAGGAAAGGATCGTCGAGCTGGAGAAGGCCGTCAAGATAAGAGAATTTGGGGGTCCCGCAGAGTGGACCAAGGTCAAGGAGCTCGAAGAGCTGCTGGGGTTGGTGGAAGAGAGGGATCACGTTCTTTTGGTCAAGCTTGGCAAAGACTCTCGGGAGAGCGAGCGAGAGAGGGCAGAGCACCTGCGTAAGATCGCCACCCTCGAGGCCTGGATTAAGGAGCTGGAGGCTATGGACCCTGCTCAGATCGCCAAGGAGGCCATGGATGAGTATGCCACGACCTTCGTTGCCGCGGGGATGTATAAGGAAAGTTGAAAGGGAGTTTGTCCATTGCTAAAGCGAGATCCAGCGAAGATTCCCACATTCGGAGATTTCGTTTTAGGAGCTTGAGATGAATTCCGAGGGCGAGGAGGAGGTTGATGTTAACCGACCTGAGGGTGTTGTTCAGCCAAAGGGTGCTTCTGCGGCTGCCTCAGCTGTCCAGGAGAGAGCAGGGGCCTAGCCTGTTAGTGTAGCTTTTTCTCTTTTTGTTTGTCATTTTGTACATGACCTCTGTTATTTTGCCAAGGTTTCTGTAATATATAGGTTTACGCCTATGAGTTTGTTTGAAACCCCCCTTTTGGCGTTGTTGTGATATGCCCCTCCCGCAATCCTGGTTGGGATGCTTGAGCAGCCGGGTTTGGGGGAATCGTATCGACTGGTTTGATGATCGGTCCACTGACCTGCTAGGGAAGTTGCCCCAGCTTCACGGTCGATCGAGTCATTCGGCCAGCTGGGACAGCTATCCCCAGGTTTACAGTCGAACGGGTGATCGGTCTGCTGGGGGAGTTACCCCCAGCATTACGGTCGAAACAGGTGATCGGCCTGCTGGGGAAGTTGCCCCCAACCTTACAGTCGAATGGGTCGATCGACCAGCTGGGGGAGCTACCCCCAGTCTTACGGTCGATCGACTGATCGACCTGCTGGGGGAGTTGCCCACAGCCTTACAGTCAAACAGGTGATCGGCCTGCTGGGGAAGTTGCCCCAGCCTTACGGTCGAATGGGTCAGTCGGCCATATGGGGGAGCTACCCCCAAGCTTACGGTCGATCGACTGATCGACTTGCTGGGGGAGTTGCCCCCAGCCTTACGGTCGAACAGGTGATTTGCATACCGGGGAGCTGCCCCCAGCCTTACGGAGGATCGGATGATCGGCCTGTAGGGAGAATAGCCCTAGCCTTACGGTCGATCAGAATGATCGATCTGCCGAGGAATTTTCCCCCAGCCATATAGAGGATCAGGCGATCGGCCTGCAGGGGGAGTTGCCACCAGTCTTACGGTCGATCGGAATGATCGGCCTGCTGGGAGAGTTGCCCCAGCCTTACGGCCGATCGGAATGATCAGCCTGCTGTGAGAGTTGTCCCTAGCCTTACAGTCGACTTGATGATCGGCCCGCTGGACGAGTTGCCCCTAGCCTTACGGTCGACTGGATGATCAGCTTGCTGGGAGAGTTGCCCCCAACCTTACAACCGATCGGAATAATCGGTCTGCTAGGGGAGTTTTCCCCAGCCTTACGGCCGGTCTCGAGGTTTAGTGCGGTGGAACGGGAAAACATGGTTGTTCTATGCGAACTTGCATTTCATTTTCAGATGGGGACTAGAACTGAGAACATATTCAAAAGAAAAGGCAGGGAAGATAATGACGAGATAGTCTTGCCTGGGGGAGTCGCAGCTGATTGTCCCGCCTTCTCACTCGATGATACACGGGGCAGTCTGGACGGCGTTCACCTTCTTTCCCTTGTCCATATGTTTGGACGTCCCTTCTCCAGGGGCTGCCTTTGGTGTGTCAACAAATTTCTTCAGGTGACCGCGACTGATCAGCTGGTCGATATCTTTCTTTAGGTGCCAGCATTTGTTAGTGTCGTGACCATTGTCCTTGTGGTACCTGCAGTACTTTTTCTCGTCCCTTCGGCCACCATTCATCCTCGGGGGCGACTTGCCGATGTGGCCATCTTTCTGAGCCCGCGTCAGGGCGGCGTCTTGAGTCGCATTCAGCTTGGGGGCAGTGCTTCCTCCCTGCGCTGTTTTCCCCTTGGCTTCTCCCGCTTGTGGTCCTCCATCTCGAGGCGTTCGCTTTTGTCCCGCTTGGAGCTCCATTTGGTTCCCGCAGGGGACCTCCTTCCTCTGTTGCTAAGGCCTCCTCCGTCAGCATGTAATGCTCCACCCGGGCTATTACATCGGCGAGGCCCTTCACGGGTTCATTGTGTAGCGACTTCTTTAGGACCATGTGTTGGATCCCTTTCTTCAGGGCCGTTTTCACGACCATCTCGAGGCAGCTCTATACATGTAGCCTCTCAGCGTTGAAGCGTTGCATGTAGCTCCTTAGGGTTTCGTCCGGCCTCTGTATCACATTGAACAAGAGCTCTGAGTCCGGCTTTATTTGTCGTCCGACCATGAATTGCTTGCAAAACTTTTGGGTGAGGTCCTGGAAGTTGCTGATGGCCCGGTTGGGGAGGCCATTGTACCAATTCCTTGCGGATTTCCCGAGGGTGAAATAGAAGCCACGACAAAGCAGGGTTTCGTCGGCTCCCTGGAACGCCATGACTCCCTCGTAGTCCATCACGTGATCTTCTGGATTTCATGTGCCGTCGTATTTCTCTAAGATTATTAGTACCTTGAACATGGACGGTATCTGTGCGTCGGTGATGCTCCTCACTAACGGGCAACGGTCATCCCTGGGACTTCCTGGGTTTCCCTGGCCCGTTGGCGCCTCGACGCGAAGGCCGGGTTACCCCGGCAGGTCGGCGGTGGTTCGGGGGGAGCCCCTTCGACGACCATCCTGGCTAGGGATAGGCGTTGGTCGCCGGGTGCTCCTCCTTCCGATGCAGTCTTCTCGATCCATACGCCTCCTCTGACGATGGCTTCAACTGTGACCCCGTCGATTCTCAGCGATCGAATGGCTGGGTCGACGCGTCGAGCGAGGTCGCCTAGATGAGGCCGCGGTTGACTCATCCCTGGTCCATTCGGCCCTACCATCCGCCTCATCTTGGAGTGAGGTAGGGGTGAGGGACCGCATCGGAATGAAGTTCGGCAGGGTGAACCGTCGCTCCGGGTTGGTGCCCTCCCTGCCGTGGTTGGCGACCATGACCGAGCGTAGCAGGGGACGAAGCTCCTGACGGTCGAGGATGGCTGCTGCCAGCGTTTGGAGGTGGGCATTAGTCTCTTGGGCGAAGAGACGAAGTTGTTCTTGGCTCACCGAGCGTGATTCGTTGGGCCCTCGGTGGTGTGGTTGTGCCCGTTTTCAGGCAGGACGTAGTCGCCCTCCTCCCGGATGGGGGGCATGCGTCCTGCTCCGTTGCAAGTTGGTTCCATGTTGGTGGTGTGGTTGTTTTTACGTGGGCGTTGTTGGGTTCCCACAGACGGCGCCAGATGTTTCATGGTATTTTTGTTAGGGTTTCTATCATGCATAACTAGTTTATACGCAGCGGAAAATAGAAACCTACCAAGATCCATGCGTTTCTAATTGATTCGAATAGATTACTAACCTGTGTGACGATCTAAATGTGTCGGACTACAAGTGCTGCTCTACAAACGACTACCCTCAATTGGTATCCACACGCGAACTTCACGAACAGGAATTGCGAGAGTGCTAGCTCCTTCTCCGCAACTATAGTTTCTCTTGCTCTTGGTTTTTCTCAAAAAAGTAGGAGATAGATTGAAAAAAAACGTAACAACTGAAAATCCTCTTTATATATCTTATATAGAATCCCACGTTAACCCATTAACGTGTTTCAGTTACGCAACGATATCTTAGGGATAAGAATCCCACGTTAACCCATTAACGTATTTCAGTTATGCGGCAATATCTTAGGGATAATATCTTAACGAGATACAATATCTGACGGTTAAGATATTTTGCCTTATTACGAATTTTAAATCAAATTCGAAATCACGTTTAAACCCTATCCTATCCAGTACGTACTTTGTGTGCGACCCAATAGACTCGTATCAAATTGGCAGTGTGCTTAATCCCATTAAAAGCCCACGAGTCATAATTGGTCTCTAGCAAGACATTATGACTACCCAATTAATATGAATATCGTTAGTCCGATATTAACCTAACCAATAGAACATGTCATAATCCTTTTATCACACGATATCCTATTTGAACATAAGTCATGGGCAATGTCATACTTATGTTGTTCAAACATTTAATTTCTCAATTTCTAAGTAGACTGATAAAATCAAATGACAGTCATTGAGCACGGCCATGCATTTCTCAGTCCTACCAATCGAGTGGCCCATTAGATATCTCTCTCATAGGAGAGGGACAAATTCCATCTTGTTCATTCACTATCCTTTGCATAATTCACATCATGTTCAATCATAACCTTTATGATTATCTGATTAAAGATAATGTTTGGTTATATCAAAACATGATGTTTCTTATGTAGGAATCTGTGATGATCTCAGGTCTAAGGATTTTATGATATAACCATTATGAGATCATTTATGACACAAATCCATGTAATGATCTCATAGCGAGTCTATCCAGTACCTGTTCTCCAACAAGTACCTATAAGTTTGATTTGTATCACCATACATATAATTATCTCATAATTATCAACCTAACTCATACTAGTCTTAATTCATTATTAAATATTTAACGATGAATGACTGGGGATGCTTAGAATAACATAAAACAACTATTCAAAATTATTATAAAGAAACATGCAAGCAATATAATAATAACAATAAGAGAAACATTTTATAAATGAAAATGACACAACATAAAGGTCCAAATATTTGGCCTAGGGCAAAACCACTAACAGTTTTCTCACCATAGTTTGGTTGCCTGGATGGCCGGAGGTCAAAGCGATAACGTGGGACACGCGCGGCCTCCGGAAACGGGAAGTAGCTCGTTCGACTTGGTGAAGAGCGTGCGGATCCGAGCGTTAGCGTGCCGAAGATAGTACTCGGCCAAGCGACAATCTCGGTATGGATGGAGATGAACGGGCTTGGGGGCAAGCGCGTTCGGCACGGGGCTGATAGGGCGCCGAAGGGTAGCTTCGGTGCAATTAGATCTTCTTGACCTGAACAGACGAGAAAGCTCGTCAAAGGGGTCGGACCTTGGTTCCGACCAAGTCCCCTCCGATGCCTAAGTCAGAACGAATCTGAAGGACGCTCGGTGGGATCGGTATGGCTCACGAAGAGGCCGATACGTGATTCTCCGGACCGAGCTGTGGAGGAGAATTATAAGGTGGAAGACAAGGTCATTCGAGAAGAATACCTTGGAGTTTAGTATCCAGAAAAAGGTCATTTGCCATGTCCTTCGAGTTGCTTTATATGAATCTTCCATGGCCACGTCCCCTCGACGTCCCCATATTTCGTCCCCAGTATCTGCCACTTTGATGGTGTCTTCATGGGGTCATGAAGGTGGGCGTAATGGAGCTCTTTAATGATGATTAAGGGGAGCGCGATTTAAGAGGAGTGGTTAACTCCCGCTGGCGTGGGTCAGTGGCTACATTCGCATTGGTCCGAGGCCGGCCTGACTCAAAGTCTTCGTGGGGGCTTTGGGCCGAGGCCGGGGCCTAGGCCTCGTTCTACCCAGGCCCGTAAGTTCGCGACATGGGCTTGGTCCATTCTGTCTTGGCCCACTTTGGAAGGGTTGTATCAATTTCCCATGCGTATTAAAAAGAATAAGGCTTAATAAAATAAATTCTGGTTTCTTTTCACTTTTTGTTTTGTTTTTCATTTTTTGTCTGATTTTATCTTTCAGATCTATACCATCCATTCAATTTCTCATCCTTAATGTTACAACAGTAATCTTTTATGGGTTTATGTTTTTGTTTGTCGATTCGTTCAACATAGCGGATATTGTTTAGAAAACAGGAAAATACTTATAAAATATATATACAATCAGACCAGCCTCACCGGAAAAATTATGACTGGGGACTAGTCTGACTACAAATAATTGTCAGGTACTTTCCCTCTATCTCTGTGTGCGTTGCTCGACTTTATCCAATAGCCTAATCACGTTAATACCTCATACAAAACATACTATTAATAAGTGCATCTTGTATCTCAAAAGACAATAACAGCAGAAATTTCAGTCCCTTTGATCTTGTCAGATGGGAATAACCATCAGCACATTTGACCCACACAAAAAAAATCTTCTCAATGTCTATAATTTGTAAAATAAGATGAAGAATGGTCTCTCTTACTCTCAAACGATTTAGAAGCCTAGATATTTTACATTTCAAATGTTACTTTTTTATATGGCCACTATGTTAGCAG
>JAULAV010007141.1:0-20001 GCA_030789695.1 Scilla litardierei
CTATAATGATTAATGCCTGCCTAAGTTTTGCGCACTGGGATAAACTGTAGCCACTAAAAAAATAGCCCAACGCGCACAACGGGCAAAATAATGCCCTTAGGCTCGGGCAAAATTACGAGCACAACGGGAAAACAACGCGCACAACGGGCAAAAATTACGCGCACAACGGGTAAAACAACGCGCACAACGGGAAAAAAAGGAAAGCCAGTGGTTCGCTTATTGAGCATATAGAAGGTAGTTTATCAACAATTGTTAAACACGCGCACACCTAGTAGCCTTATGCCCGGTGTGCGCGTTGAGTAAAGTTGCGACGATAGCCCATTTGCTCAACGCGCCCCGCACGGACTAATTTTGCCCGTTGTGCGCTTTGAGCATATTTGTTGGATGCTGTAATTTTTGTTCCCACGGTCAATCATTCACACTCCTATTTTCATCATACTAAAATTGTGATTCCGCAATATGCCAACAGTCAAACTTCGCTTAGAAACTTTACCTAGTCAATCTGATTCAGCAACTGCATGCAAACCTTTAGATTAACGCTGATACATATTCAAACGGTGACCATTCCAAAATGGCCAACCCATTCTAACATACTGAAGTACGTACAGATACAGATCCAAACAGATACATATCCCTTTACTCTTACAAACTGATACATTTGAGTGTCTTCACAGATGTTTGCAATGAAGTGGCGCGTGATCTGCGTGTTTCCCCCTTCAACTTCCGCGAGTTCATCGGGCGCACATCTTCGTTGCGTTTATTAACGTCCTTGGATAGTTGGATATGAGAGTCGCGTCGTTGTAACTTGCAGTCAAGTATGTAGCCGTGTCAAACACCACACCTGGAACCCCGATTCCCCTGTGGCGATGTACGACACGGGCAATGCGCTCCACATCTACGTTGCACTTGCCGAATTTCTGCCCTGATTTGCTCAAGATGATTGTCATACCAGATGTTTGCAATGACGTGGAACTTTGTCCTTTGTAGGAGACGCCGTGAATTGGAAAGTCGGCAGATGATGTATAGTGAATTGTAACATGAAGTCAGGACAAAAGACACCGATTGGAACTCCGTTACCGGAGAAGATGTAAAACAACACAGGGTTGCATAAGAAGTTGTGTTTGGGAGTGTAAGAGATCGGAAAGGATAGGATGGAGTGTCTGTGCGTGAAAGATGATGTATAGTGAAACGATGAAGGTTTGATGGAGGAGATGGAGTGTATAAAGAGGAGATGGAGATGGATATGGAGTGTATAGCAAGACACACAAAACAAAAACATAGCCACAATTCATAATAGGAGGGAATAACAATCTATCATGGTACAACCCCCAGCAGCTTTCCTGAAACATGAGAGACAGCATAACCAATATCACCCCAAAAGAATATGGTATGATCATCGTACACATTTTTCATAGTGTTGTTTGGGAAAAATTTTCTCAACGCAGTTGCAACACCCCCCAGCATTGTCGGGGATGCTTGATTATAAATGGACGATAGCCCTTCATTGCATAAGTTTCCAACATGAACCATTTACCTTTATGTGAAAAGAGTACTGGATGAATGCTATCGTCCATATCTATATCAAGCATGCACGAACAGCTGAAGGACTTATTGTTTCCATACGGAGGTTGTGTGGGCAAATAAAGAAGATGTTGATAGAAGAAAGTAGACGAAGTTTAGAGAAGATGAGTGCTCGTTGTCCGCCATTTATAGGGGAAATTGGGCCAATCATAATGAAGCGTATAAAAAGTCCATGATCCTACAGTAATGCAATGGATCTCGGGAATCAACATTTAGAGCATCTCCAAAGGGGCTCCCTAAATTATTTTAGAATGTGGAAAAAAATAGGTTAATTACTCTCCGCGCAAAACCATGAAACCCTACGGTTTTTCGCCTTGATCACATAATAGGAAAATTACACTCAACAATACTACTCTCCACTAAGATTTTTTAATACATTATATTCGCCGTGCACACCGGGCTAAATAATACAGAGGCGAGTAACTATCATTATTGCTCACCGCGCAGAACGTTTAGAAAAAGAGAATTGCTCAATGCGCAAAACGCAGAACGCATGACAGCGAATTGTATTGATGAGAAGAAGTAGAGTTAATGTGTGGCTACATCGAAGACCCCGTCATGCTACAGAGGGGTTCTCGTGAATATACAAAAGACTGCTCATCTACAGCGGATTGATGTCAGAGAGATGAAGAGAGGTTAATTGCGATGGGAGAGAATTGATGTAGCTGGAGCGATTTGAAAGCTCTCAGGGAGACCTTTGACCCGAAAAATGACACAAATGTCCTCAAAAGCAAGAGCAATTGTGACCCAGTGGAGAACTTTGTGGCAGTTCACCCTCACTGCGACAAAATTGGTTGTGTGTGGTGAGCAATTCTGAGGTTTGAGTGGTTTTTTGCGCTGAGCAATTCTGATTTTTGAGCGGTTGTGTGCGGTGAGCACTTCTGAGTTTGAGTGGTTCTGTGCGATAAGCAATTTTGAGTTTTGAGTGGATTTGTGCGCTGATCAATTCTGAGTTTTGAGTGGGTTTTGTGCGGTGAGCTTATTCTGAGATTGAGTGGTTTTGTGCGGTGAGTAATTCTGAGGTATGAGTGGTTTTGTAGCCGCTTACTTAATTGCTCAATGCTGAGACATGCAAAGAAAGAAAAGCCCCCGTATTCGATCTCTCCTCACAATCCCAGGGTGTTGGGACGATTTGCCTCTAGACACTCCTCCCCTCTCAAAAGAAACCTCCCGTTGGCCCGATCGTTGGATAGGCCCTCCTTTGATACCGGACCTCTCCTTCCCGATGAATTCTTCCTCTTACAGGCGGATCGCCAACGAGTTATTACTCTTACACATGGAGCGGCCCGTCTTCCACTCCCTGACTTCCCTTGTAGAACTTACACCAGGGGACTTAGGGCGGACCGCTCCTCCCCTCCAACGCCTACTCCGTGACGACCTCCACCTCCGGGGGCGGCGTCGCCGAAACCTCCCGTTGGCCCGATCGTTGGATAGGCCCTCCGTTGATACCGGACCTCTCCTTCCCGACGAATTCTTCCTTTCTCAGGCGGATCGCCGACGAGTTATTCGTCTTACACATGGAGCGGCCAGCCTTCCACTCCCCGAATTCCCTTGGAGAACTAATGCCAGGGGACTTAGGGCGGACCGCTCCTCCCCTCCAGCGCCTACTCTGTGACAACCTCCACCTCCGGTGGAGGCGTCGCCGCCCACGGGGTGTCGGTCCAAATCACCGGTGAAGGAATCGCCATGCCAATCACCCCACTGGGCACCACCGTTCCCAGACAACGGGTCCCTCCGCCATCCAACGGTCTGCCTTCCACTCATCGACCTCCCGTCGCACATCCTGAAGTGGAACGAAACCCCAGCCCGCCATCCAATGGCATGCCTTCCACTCCTTGACGCCCAGTCGCACATCCTGGTGCAGGTTATAGTAAATTGGAACGAAACCCCCGACCGCCATCCAAAGGCCTGCCTTCCACTCCTCGACCTCCCGTCGCACATCCTGATGCAGTTTACAGTAAAGTGGAACTGCCCGCCATCCAACGGCCTGCATTCAACCACTGGCGTCTTTATCGACGTATTGTAAAGAACGCGAAAATGTCCCTCCAAGCAAGTTGTTAAATTCCGTCTATGATAAAATTAACTTGTTTACATGCAAACTTTTAGATTATCTCTGATACATAATCAATCTGAAGACATTTTAGAATAAATCGGCTACATATTCAATTGACTTCGTATACTGATTGAAAATTTTTAGATTATATCTCAGACATATTCCAATTGATGACATTTTCAAAATGACCCCGCCATTCAACTATATGGATGTACATACTGATACAGAACAAAACATATTCATTACCCCATGCTCTTTACAAACTGATACATATGATTGTCTTCGTAAGATGTTTGCAATGAAGGTGCTTTTTACCGGATCTATTGTCGGCGTGATCTGCGTGCTTTACCCTACAACGACGCCTGCAATGACGACACTCCTATCCTGCCTACGGTTGCCGTAAGTATGCAACGACGTTAACTAACGCAACGAAGCGACCATCTTCGTTGAGTTTATGGACGTGTTTGCCAACTATCTGCCACCGTAGCCCTTATAGGAGTGTCGTCATTGCAGGCGTCCTTGTACCCGGTTGTCAAGTATGACGACGGTTTAAAGACACCGAAAAGAACTCCGATTGCCAAGAGACGGTGAACACCGACACATGGTTCGTTATAAATAGAGGATCTATAGTACAAATATGAAGGGGATGGAGGAGAAGATAGTGTAAAAGAGGAGATGGCCGTTCCACGTGAATGCGTGAAAAAAGTACTGGTTGAATTCTATCGTCCATTTTTATCTCAAGCATCAGGCCCGAACAGTAGAAAACCATCTCATCTTTACACCCCATATCCATCTCCATCTCGTCCATTTCTACCTCATGCATCATGCTCGAACAAAAGAAGACCTTATTGTTTCCAGACGGAGGTTGTGTGGGCAAAAAGAAGATGATATAAGAAATTAGAGGAAGTTGTGAGAAGATGAGGGCTCCTTGTCCGCCAATTTATAGGGGAATTGGACCAATCAAAATGAAGCTAAACGGTTTTTCGCCTTGATCAACAATGATGCCAATTGGAAAATTACTCCCAACAATACTAATCTCCACTAATCCTTTTAAAAACATTTTATTCGACGCGCACACCGTGCTAAATAATATAGGATCGAGTTACAAACTAACAATCGGAATTGCTCACCGCGCAAAACGCATGGAAAAATGGAATTGCTCAAGGCGCACAACGCACAACGCATGGCAGCGATTTGTATTGGTTTATGAGGATGCGACCGAAGTAGAGTTAATGTGTGGCTCCATAGAAGACCCCGTCATGCTACAGGAGGGGTTCTCGTGAATATACAAAAGACTGCACGTCAATCTACAGCTGATTGATACCAGACATGTGCAGTTCTCAAGAATGTTTGACTGGCCGGTGGGAGGTGAGCTGGAAAAATTAATAGCCGCTAACATAATTGCACAAAGATAGGAACAAACAAATTTATGGCAGTTGTGCGCGATGAGAAAATTTTTAATGGTTTAAATAATTGCTCATAGCGAACAACAAGAAACGACAGGTGTAGACGCTTTGAGTCGTTGTGCGCTTTAACATGTGTTCGCTTTGAGCATCTAAGGTATTTTATAGACATTGGTTTAACGCGCACAACCAATCTGAAGACATATTCAATCGAATTCAACTATATTGATGTACATACTGATACAGACCCAAACTGATTCATTAGCCTATGCTCTTACAAACTGATACATATGATTAAGCCTGGATGGCAGCCCTTGGTCACATAGGTTGGCGGTGGATGGCTACTGTCCCTCTGGCTCTGAGGCACAAGCACTCCTTATGGTTGTTTTCGATTGCTTGTCTCGCATCCAAATTGAAGAATAAAATGAAGAAGAATCGCGTCGGAATATGGAAAAAGGCGAAATTCGTGTAAGCATCGATCCAGAGCTTCTCGATTACTTCATTGGCTGCGAGCCCTTGCGGTGTACATCGACCACGTTTACAGTTACCGTGCTCGGCATATTTGTCATGCAATCCGAAGGCATCTGCTGATCCCAGTATTCTAGCGCTGAAGCTTCCGGGTCTGGAAAATCAAACATTTCATCCTGGTAACAAAACAGAATGCTTAATGCCATCATACATACATACGTAGTTTTGAATTATTCAGAGGAAATAATTAGAAAATTTGTACTTACTCCAATGACTAGATCCTCCAGGTTTAGGCAGCTATTCAGCAAGCATGATAGGATTGAAAACGTCGTTGTTGTGCAGGGTATCCGTCTGAGGGTGAGTTCGTTGTAACCGGCTGTCAAGTATGTATCATACTTGACACAATGTGCTAGTTATGTCCCCCTGACCAGTACTTCTTGGTCGGTTGACCTGGGTGCCCAGTTTCGAGGACGGTCATATGGAAACCCTTTTTGGGAATGCCTGTTTATAAATGGACGAACGGCTGAATGAATGCTATCGTGCATGCTTGATAGCAATATCTGATATCTATATCAAGCATGCACGAACAGCTGAAGGACTTAATGTTTCAATAGGAAGGTTGCGGGGGCAAATAAAGAAGAAGATGATGGAAGAAAGTAGATGAAGTTGTGAGAAGATGAGTGCTCCTTGTCCGCCAATTTTATAGGGGAATTGGAGCAATCAAAATGAAGCGTATAATAAGTCCTTGATCCTACAGTAATGCAATGGATCTTGGGAATCAACAATTATTTACTCAACGCGCAAACCGCAGCATACCAACGCGAAAATCGCGTAATCCCAATTATTTTAGCATCTGGATCAAAATTGGTTAATTACTCTCCGCGCATAACAAGGAAACTCATCGATTTTTCGCCTTGATCAACATTGATGCTAATATGAAAATTACTCCCGACAATACTACTCTCCACTAAGATTTTTTAATACATTTTATTCGACCAGCACCCCGGGCTAAATAATACAGAAGAGAGAAACTATTATATTTGATCCTCGCGCAAAACGCATGGATAATGGGAATTGCTCAATGCGCACAACGCAGATGGGTCACTGAGGATGTGACTGCTGCAGTACCATATTAACTGTGGGGCTACATCGAAGACCCCGTTAAGCTACAGAAGGGTGCTCGTGAATAAGAAAATACTGCTCCTGAATCTACTGCTGATTGATACCAGACATATGATTTTCCCAAGAATGTATGACCAGGGGCAAGTGAGCTGGCAAAATTTATATTTTGGCCGTTGTGCGCGGTGAGCAAATTTTTAATGGTTTAAAAATTTGCTCAAAGTGCACAACAAGTATCGCCAGATGTTCACTTTGACCCGGTGTGCGCGTTCAGCAAATTTGTTATGGCTAACATAATTGCGCAAAGCGCACAACATGTAGAATTATGACCATTGTGCGCGTTAAGCTCTATAGTTGCGTCGATGACAAATTTGCTCCACGCCCCCACGGGAATAAATTTGACCGTTTTGCGCTTTGAGCATATTTGTGAATTGCAATAATTTTAATTCCACCGCCCACCAACGCATTGAATCAATCACATTCCATATTTCATCATACTTAAACACGCATAACCAGCAGAATTATGCCCGTTGTGCGCATTTAGCTAAAGTTTAGATTAAATCTCATACATATTCTAGTTGATGTTATTTTGAAAATGACCCAGCCATTCAAATATATTGATGTACATATTGATACAGATCCAAACTGATTCATTAGCCTATGCTCTTACAAACTGATACATCTGCGTGCTTCCCCGTCAACTTCCGCGAGTTCACCGGGCGACCATCTTCGATCCGTTTATTACCGTCGTTGCAGATTTTCTGCCATCATCGGCTGGATATGAGTGTAGTCATAGCATACGTCGGTGTAACCTGCAGTCGGGTATGTAGCCGTTTCAAAGACACCTAGAGAAACTCCGAATCACCTGAGGCGTCGAACAACACCAACAGATCAAAATACTAAACACCGCTGGTCTTTGAACAACTTACAAGCTCAGATGCAGAACTGCATGCGGCGATGTGTTCCAGTAAGAGAATACTAAACCCTGCATGCGGCCCTAACCTCGTCGCATCTATTCGTTACAACCTCCTCAAGATCTGCTAAGGCACACGTAGGTGGAGGATCTTCGTTGTAGACAATGAAGGCGGATCCTACGGAGAACACACTGGCATTTGATGCGTCCATCACCTGGTCAACATTCATCCGGACGGTTCGACCGGCAGCTAGATCCACCTTTTCGAGGAAGCCCCTTTAAGGAGGCTCGAACTGATCGGTGAAGTAAAAGCTTAATCCAGAGAAGATCTTCACCGCCTGTAAGAGACCAATATAAGAGACAAATATGATATGTGCACTACTGGACATGGGCCTCCGCACACGCATACACAAGGAGAAGTGTTCATAAGATGGCTTCCTCCTATAATTATCCAAAGACTCAAATAGTTCAAAACATTTTCCAATTCAAATAGTTCAAAGGCGCGACATGCCGTCATTGGCGTGTCATTACAGTCACTTCCCTGCTCGTTTTGTAATTTCTGTCGCTTTACTTGAGCATCATCACCATCATCTGTTCGGACGAGGAAATGGATGTGTGACTCTTCACATCATTTGATTTTCTGGAAATCTGAGACAACCATGCCTTTTGTGTTTCCGCACAGGTTCCAGGCTTCCAGCTTCTGCATTATGAGACAATTATGATCTGCTTCATCCACAGTCAGATTTGGCCAATTTGCCTGCGAGCCAAGAGATCGAAAAGAAAGGAGAGAGTGCTTGTGCCTTAGAGAGACGGTACCCATGCACCGCCAACCTAATTGACCCAGAGCAGCCAATCAGGGCACAAAGGCCCGGGGGGCCATTCTTCTCTTCGCAGACCAGGGAGAGAAGCATATTAGGGAGGCGACTGCATCAGCCTGTAGTCCTCCGATTTCATACGTTTCTCCAGGGCATTCACGGCATTCACGATCCATTTATCCTATAGTAATGCTAGGGATCTCGGGAATGAACATCTTATTTACTCAACGCGTAATCCCACCGAGAAAAACGAGTAATCCTAAGTATTTTAGGCTCAGCTGAAAAAGAGGCAATTTACTCTCCCCACACGACAAGGAAACTGAACCGTTTTGCGCCTTGAATTACTCTCCGTCAAAGACTCGAAAAATTATTTATTTTCTAGCGCAACAAAAACAATCAAATTGTTTCTGTTGTGCGTGCGGGTTAATTGGTTCCACTATAAGCCCTTGTGTGTAATGTGGATTCCTCAGATGTGAGACCGTGTGTGTACAGCGGTTGGATATTGATTAACACTATGACTTTTAACCACCTCGCACGACACGCACGACGGCTAATTGATATCAGCCCTTTGTTGCGTTTATTAACGTCATGGATTGGTAACGGCTATTTATTACAAATGTATTTTACAAATAACGTGACCAAATTTAAAAATTTTAGTACCGATGGAAATATCTCAATTATACCTACTACATGAGACCAATATTGGATATTTTTCGAGCAAATTTAAAATATTTACAACATTACAAGAAATACTAAATACTTAAAAATTAAAAAAAATTAACATGGAAGAATAATATTATTTATAGTTTTCTTTCATGCAGGATTAATGTATTAGATTAACCCATTATAACGATAAATATTTTTCATTAGTAAAGCTTAAACAAAGAAAAAATAGGGTTTGAAGATGGTGGGTTGGAGTTGCACATCCTCAAAAATAGCATCTTTTAGAGATATTCCATTTTGAAAGGGGGTTTTTAGAGATTTGTGGTGGAGTTGCTATATGGAATTGGAGCAATCAAAATGAAGCGTATAATAAGTCCTTGATCCTACAGTAATGCAATGGATCTCGGGAATCAACAATTATTTACTCACCGTGCAAACCACGGAATACCAACGCGAAAATCGCGTAATCCCAATTATTTTAGCATCTGGATCAAAATTGGTTAATTACTCTCCGCGCATAACAATGAAACTCAACGATTTTTCGCCTTGATCAACATTGATGCTAATAAGAAACTTACTCCCAACAATACTACTCTCCACTAAGATTTTTTAATACATTTTATTCGACACGCACCCCGGGCTAAATAATACAGAAGAGAGAAACTATTATAATTGATCACCGCGCAAAACGCATGGAAAACAGGGATTGCTCAATGCGTGCAAAGCAGATGGGTCAATGAGGATGTGACTGCTGCAGTACCATATTAACTGTGTGGCTACATCGAAGACCCCGTCAAGCTACAGAAGGGTGCTCGTGAATAAGAAAATACTGCTCCTGAATCTACAGCTGATTGATACCACACATTTGATTTTCCCAAGAATTTATGACCGGTGGCAAGTAAGGTGGAAAAATTTATAGCCGTTACATAAGGGCTCAACGTTCAGTACCAAAAAATTGCTCACAGCGCACAACAAGTAACGCCAGGTGTTCATTTTGAGCCGGTGTGCGCGTTCAGCAAAATTTGTAATGGTTAACATAATGGCTCAAAGCGCACAACATGCAGAATTATGCCGGTTGTGCACGTGACGCAAAAGTTGCGTCGAAGACAAATTTGCTCAACGCCCCCACGGGAATAAATTTGCCCGTTTTGCGCTTTGAGCATATTTGTGAGATGCTATAAGTTTACTCCCACTGCGCGCCACCGCAGTGAATCAATCAAATTCCAAATTTCATCATACTTAGTCTGAATTCCAACCAACCCTACATCCAAACTTTTAGATTTAAGTCTTATTATACTTGTTCAATCTGAAAACATTATAGATTAAACCGGATACTTATTTTACTCTGACTCAGAAACTACATACAAACTTTAAAAATAAATCTGATACCTTTTCAATCTGAAGGCATATTCAATAGAATTCAGAAACTGCTTGCAAAATTTTAGATTAAATCTCATACATATTCAAATTGATGACATTTTGAAAATTAACCAGCCATTCAAATATATTGCTGTACATACAGACTGATACAGATCCAAACTGATTCATTAGCCTATGCTCTTACAAACTGATACATATGATTAAGCCTGGATGGCGGCCCTTGGTCACATAGGTTGGCGGTGCATGGCTACCGTCCCTCTGATGCAACAGCAATCCCTCCTTTTGTTTTCGATCTCTTGGTTCGAATCCAAATTGAATAAGAAAATGAAGAACAATCGAGTGGGAATATGGTGAAATTACTGTAACCATTGATCCAAACATTCTAGAATGCTTCGTTGGATACGAGCCCTTGCGCCCGCCTATGTTACAGGTTCAAAAATCCAAGTTTTTAAACCTGGAACATTGGCGGGCGCAACAGCTCGCATCCAACGAAGCATTCAAGAACGTCTGGATCAATGGTTACCGTAATTTCGATACTTCCTGGGCCCGAGGACGTTGTTCGTGCTTCAATCTTGAAGGGTATTCTGAAGGAGCAGACAAAGTTCGATGATCTTAAGAAGGATGAGATGATCCTCGATCGCTAAAAGCAAAAAAATGAACTGTTAAAAGCTTGGGGGAGGCGTCCATAACAATCTATAACCATCTAGTTACCTCGGTCGCCCATCGTCGTTACGTTTATTATCGTCATTGCCGACTGTCGGCAACAGTGAAACATGATAGGAGTGTCGTCATTGCACGCGTCGTTGTAACCGGCTGTCAAGTATGTATCATACTTGACACAATGTGCTGGTTATGTCCCCCTGACCAGTACTTCTTGGGCGGTTGACTTGGGTGCCCAGTTTCGGGGACGGTCATATGGAAACCCTTTTTCGGGAATGCCTGATTATAAATAGACGAACAGCTGAATGAATGCTATCGTGCATGCTTGATAGCAATATCTGATATCTATATCAAGCATGCACGAACAGCTGAAAGACTTAATGTTTCAATAGGAAGGTTGCGGGGGCAAATAAAGAAGAAGATGATGGAAGAAAGTAGATGAAGTTGTGAGAAGATGAGTGCTCCTTGTCCGCCAATTTTATAGGGGAATTGGAGCAATCAAAATGAAGCGTATAATAAGTCCTTGATCCTACAGTAATGCAATGGATCTCGGGAATCAACAATTATTTACTCAACGCGCAAACCGCGGAATACCAACGCGAAAATCGCGTAATCCCAATTATTTTAGCATCTGGATCAAAATTGGTTAATTACTCTCCGCGCATAACAAGGAAACTCATCGATTTTTCGCCTTGATCAACATTGATGCTAATAGAAAAATTACTCCCGATAATACTACTCTCCACTAAGATTTTTTAATACATTTTATTCGACCAGCACCCCGGGCTAAATAATACAGAAGAGAGAAACTATTATATTTGATCCTCGCACAAAACGCATGGAAAATGGGAATTGCTCAATGCGCACAACGCAGATGGGTCACTGAGGATGTGACTGCTGCAGTACCATATTAACTGTGGGACTACATCGAAGACCCGGTCAAGCTACAGAAGGGTGCTCGTGAATAAGAAAATACTGCTCCTGAATCTACTGCTGATTGATACCAGACATATGATTTTCCCAACAATGTATGACCAGTGGCAAGTGAGCTGGCAAAATTTATATTTTGGCCGTTGTGCGCGGTGAGCAAATTTTTAATGGTTTAAAAATTTGCTCAAAGCGGACAACAAGTATCGCCAGATGTTCACTTTGACCCGGTGTGCGCGTTCAGCAAATTTGTTATGGCTAACATAATTGCGCAAAGCGCACAACATGCAGAATTATGACCGTTGTGCGCGTTAAGCTCTATAGTTGCGTCGATGAAAAATTTGCTCAACGCCCCCACGGGAATAAATTTGACCGTTTTGCGCTTTGAGCATATTTGTGAATTGTAATAATTTTAATTCCACCGCCCACCAGCGCATTGAATCAATCACATTCCATATTTCATCATACTTAAACACGCACAACCAGCAGAATTATACCCGTTGTGCGCATTTAGCTAAAGTCATGACAAATTTGCTCAACGCCCCCACGGGAATAAATTTGACCGTTTTGCGCGTTGAGCATATTTGTGAGATGCTATAATTTTAATTCCACCTCACACCAGCGTATTGAATCAATCACATTCCAAATTTCATCATACTTAAACACGCACAACCAGCAGAATTATGCCCGTTGTGCGCATTTAGCTAAAGTGTAGATTAAGTCTCATACATATTCTAGGTGATGTTATTTTGAAAATGACCCAGCCATTCAAATATATTGATGTACATACTGATACAGATCCAAACTGATTCATTAGCCTATGTTCTTACAAACTGAAACATGTGATTGTCGGTGTGATCTGCGTGCTTCCCCGTCAACTTCCGCAAGTTCACCGGGCGACCATCTTCGTTCCGTTTATTACCGTCGTTGCAGATTTTCTGCCATCATCGGCTGGATATGAGTGTAGTCATAGCATGTGTCGGTGTAACCTGCAGTCGGGTATGTAGCCGTTTCAAAGACACCGAGGAACTCCGATTCACATGAGGCGTCGAACAACACCATATGGTTGCATTACAAATAGAATGAGCTTTTTATCTTCGCGATCGGAAAGAACAGGAGGGAGTGTTTGTGTGTCATAGACGAGGCATAGTGAAATGATGAAGGATTTAATGGTTTGGATGGAGTTTATAAAGAGGAGATGGATATGGAGTGTATAGTCGAGGAGTGGAAGGCGAAATGCTCACATATGGAAGGCATTCATCGGGCATGCATGTTTATAAATGGACGATAGCCCTTCGTTGCGTTTATTACCACCATTGCGTAAGTTTCCAACAGCAACCATTTAGCTTTACGTGAAAAGATAACTGGTTGAATTCCATCGTCCATTTCTACCGTAAGCGTCAGGCATTAGGGCTCACTGTAGGATAACGGAGTATACTCATCAATTTGAATGGTCAATTTCACACTAAATGGACCGTGAATGCCCTGGAGAAGCGTATGAAATCGGAGGACTACAAGCTGATGCTGTCGCCTCCCGAATATGCTCCTATCCCTGGTCTGCGAAGTGCGAAGAGATGAATGGCCCCCCTGGCCTTCCCTGGATGTCTGCACTGGGTCACATAGGTTGACGGTGCATGGCTACCGGCCCTCTGAGGCACAAGCACTCCCTCCTGTTCTTTTCGATCTCTTGTCTCGCAGCCAAAATTGGAAATCCCCAGGAGGAAAGGGACAATTATGATCTGCTTCATCCACAGTCAGATTTGCCCAATTTGGCTGCGAGCCAAGAGATCGAAAAGAACAGAAGGGAGTGCTTGTGACTCAGAGAGACGGTAGCCATGCACCGCCAACCTAATTGACCCAGAGCAACCAACCAGGGCGCAAAGGCCCGGGGGGCCATTCTTCTCTTCGTAGACCAGGGAGAGAAGCATATTCGGGAGGCGACTGCATCAGCCTGTAGGCCTCCGATTTCATACGCTTCTCCAGGGCATTCACGGCATTCACGGTCCATTTATAGCGAAAAACGACCGATCAAATTGATGAGTATTAAGTCCGTTATCCTACAGTAATGCTAAGGATCTCGGGAATGAACATCTTATTTTCTCAACACGTAATCCCACCGAGAAAAACGCGTAATCCTAAGTATTTTAGGCTCAGCTGAAAAAGAGGCAAATTACTCTCCCCACACGACAAGGATACCGAACCATTTTGCGCCTTGAATTACTCTCCGTCGAACACTCGAAAAATTATTTATTTTCCAGCGCAACAAAAACAATCAAATTGTTTCTGTTGTGAGTGTGGTTTAATTGGTTCCACTATAAGCCCTTGTGTGTAATGTGGATTGTGGAGACCTTAGATGTGAGACCGTGTGTGTACAACGGATGGATATTGATTCACACTATGACTTTTAACCACCGCACACGATGCGCACAACGGATAATTTATATCAGCCATTCGTTGCGTTTATTACCGTCATAGCTTGGTAACAGCTATTTAATACAAATGTATTTTACAAGGCACATGACCAAATGTAATAAGTTTAGTACCGATGGAAATATCTCAATTATACATACTACCTGAGACCAATATTGGATATTTTTCGAGCAAATTTTAAAATATTTACAACATTACAAGAAATACTTAATACTTAAAAATTAAAAAAATAACATTGAAGAATAATATTATTTATAGTTTTCTTTCATGCAGAAACAATGTATTAGATTAACAATGTATGCAGAAAGAAGTATCGCCAGGTGTTCACTTTGATCCGGTGTGTGCGTTCAGCAAATTTGTTATGGCTAACATAATTGCGCAAAGCGCACAACATGCAAGATTATGCCCGTTGTGCGCGTTAAGCTCTATAGTTGCGTCGATGACAAATTTGCTCAACACCCCTACGGGAATAAATTTGACCGTTTTGCTCTTTGATCATATTTGTGAGATGCTATAAGTTTACTCCCACTGCACGCCACCGCAGTGAATCAATCAAATTCCAAATTTCATCATACTTAATCTGAATCCCAACCACGCCTACTTCCAAACTTTTAGATTTAAGTCTTATTATACTTGTTCAATCTGAAAACATTGTAGTTTAAACCGGATACTTATTCACTCTGACTCAGAAACTACATACAAACTTTAAAAATAAATCTAATACCTTTTCAATCTGAAGGCATATTCAATCGACTTCATAAACTGCATGCAAAATTTTAGATTAAATCTCATACATATTCAAATTGATGACATTTTGAAAATTACCCAGCCATTCAAATATATTGATATACATACTGAATTACTGATACAGATCCAAACTGATTCATTAGCCTATGCTCTTACAAACTGAGGGGTTCTCTTGAATATACAAAAGACTGTTCGTAATTCTACAGCTGATTGATACCAGACATGTGCATTTCTCAAGAATGTTTGACCGGTCGGTGGGACGTGAGCTGGAAAAATTAATAGCCGCTTACATACTGCTCAACGCCCAGTACCAACTAATTTATGGCCGTTGTGCGCGTTGATGATATTTATAATGGTTTTTTTAATTGCGCAAAGTGCACAACAAGCACAGCCAGAGCCAGCTGTTCGCTTTGAGCATCTAAGGTATTTTATGAACAATTGTTTAACGCGCACAACCAACAGAATTTACTCGTTGTGCGTGTTAAGCTGATGTTTCATCGATGACTAATTTTCTCAACACGACCATGTGAATAAATTTAATCATACTTATTCTGAATCCCAATCAAGCCTACATGCAAGCTTTTAGATTTAAGTCTTATTATACTTGTTCAATCTGAAAACATTGTAGATTAAACCGGATACTTATTCACTCTGACTCTGAAACTACATGCAAACTTTAAAATTAAATCTGATACTTATTCAAGCTGAAGGCATATTCAATCGAATTCAACTATATTGATGTACATACTGATGCAGACCCAAACTGATTCATTAGCCTAAGCTCTTACAAACTGATACATATGATTGACTACGTAGATGTTTGCAATGAAGGGCTCGCTGTAGGATAACGGACTTATACTCATCAATTTGAATGGTCAATTTCACTATAAATGGACCGTGAACGCCCTCAAAAATTTCGCTTTGTGTTTGAGATTACCCTCAAAAATTACTCACACCGCAACATCTGTATAAACTGTATATTCACGAGCTCAACAACTGTAGACTCACGGGTTCTTTCCATGACTCACAGTAAATCAACTGTAGTCTCATCTTAATCCATGGGCAGTCCAATTCCTCATAACTGCAGCATTCAAAAGCCTATTTAATACTCTTTTAATATTTGACAGTTAGAATTCATAACAGCTATTTTTTGAACTCTATTTATATCCCTCTTCTTTCCTCAAGAAAATACACGGAAAAATTGCTTCCTCCAAAAATTCTTCTTTGCTTCATCCCGTTCTCCTGGGTAGCTGTACTGTGCAAAATCCAAAGTCACTACCCAAGTGTGGACGCGGCCAGGGGCTGCTGTGTTAACCTTCGGGAGCAACCGGCAACAGCGATTACCACCGAGGTCGTGCCACATCGGTTTCAATTACATCTGCGAAGTATTCTGCTTCTCGGATCTTCCTCGTATAGCCATGGTATTCTACGTATTTTTCTTACAATATTTTTGTTTCTTAGTTTAACCAGACAAATTCTAACCATTTCTTCGTTCTGCTTGATGTAGATATATACCATGGTAAATGGAAGATAAAATTGAAAGTTACTCCTGCTATTTCAATGTGGACCATTTCCTTCATGATGTAGACGCCTGTAAAGAGAATGGGATGGCGGTAGAAAATGACTCCAATGAAATCCGGCTAACTTCGCAACCAAAATGCACCTTCAAATCTTCCCAGAAGATCTCAGCGGTCAGCGTACCTTCTAGGATAAATAAGCATTTGCAACCAAAATGCACCTTCAAATCTTCCCAGAAGATCTCAGCGGTCAGCGGACCTTCTAAGATACAGTTGCATTTTCTTCCTTTCTTGCGTCTGAAAGTAGTGATTTTCCAAGTTTTCCATTTGGTAAGTATATACTTTTAATTACACTGTAGGTGAAATTCTTATTCAATTGGGTGGAAAATGATGTAGAAATTTGGCGATTTTACATGCATGCAGATACGGAACTTACCAAATGGAATACCTCGCAAATAGCACGCTGAGGCCAGCTGAAATTTTGAAAGTCATGTAGGAAAATCCAACCTTCCATGCAAATAAATTTATAATGCACGTCACCGATTAAAAAGGGACAACAAGAATGTTGTCGCTTTGCATGTAAAACTTCCAATAGGATTCCTGTTGTTTACTTTGCATGTGAAAGAAGCGGGGTTTACAGGTGACACCGAAAGGAAAAAACGACCGACAGGCCAGTTAAAACCAAGAAGTGTCAATGTCTGTTCTCATTGCGTGGTAATGGTGGGCGTCGGCGTTGGCAGTGAGGAGTGAAGGTTAACAGTCGTTGAGGGCAGGCACAACCATCAAGCTGCTAATTATGTCGAGGGCCATTCCGATGAAGGGCAGTAGCAGGGAAAGGAGATGGATCATTGAGAGATTTGGCAAATAGCACGCTGAGGCCGGCTGAGATTTTGAAAGTCCAACCTTCCACGCAAATCAATTTATAATGCACGTCACCGAGTAAAAAGGGACAACAAGAATGTTGATATTGAAAAAAATTCGGTATAAAATTGATGTTAGGTTTTGTGCAAAATAATCACTTGTTGTAAGAAACTAAAAGATATGTTTAGCCATATTGCTACCTTCGTATGGAAATTTCACCACACTTGTCACTTGTGCTTTTTAAGCCCCGCGGACGACGCGCACGACGGGGGTAATTTTGGCCGTCGTGCGCGCGAATGGAAAATGCTCCACACTTGTAAGTTTTAGCCCCGCGCACGACGCGCACGACCGGGGAAAATTTTGCCTGTCGAACGCGCAGATGGAAATTGCTTCACACTAGGCGTTTTAACCCCCGTGCACGACGGGGCGTATTTTTGCCCGTCGTGGGCGCGGCTGGAAAATGCTCTACACTTGTGCATTTTAAGCCACGCGGACAACGCGCACGACGGGGGTAATTTTGCCCGTCGTGCGCGTGGATGGAAATTGCTTCACACTTGTGCGTTTTAACCCCCGCGGACGACGAGGTTAATTTTTACCCTTCGTGCGTTCGGATGGTCATTGCTGCACACTAGACATTTTAACCCACGCGCACGACGGGGTAAGTTTGCCCGTCGTGCGCGCGGATGGAAATTGCTTTACACATTGCGTTTTTCCCCTCGCGCACGACGGGGGTAATTTTGCCCGTCGTGCGCACAGCTGTAAATTGATCCACACTTGTGTGTTTGCCCGCACACGACGCTCACGACGGGGTTAATTTTGCCCGTCGTGCGCGCAGATGGAAATTGCTGCACACTTGTGCGTTTTAACTCCCACGGAAAAATTAATAGCCGCTTACATAATTGCTCAACGCCCAGTACCAACTAATTTATGGCCGTTGTGCGCGTTGATGATATTTATAATGGTTTTTTAATTGCGCAAAGTGCACAACAAGCACAGCCAGAGCCAGCTGTTCGCTTTGAGCATCTAAGGTATTTTATGAACAATTGTTTAACGCGCACAACCAGCAGAATTTACTCGTTGTGCGCGTTAAGCTGATGTTTCATCGATGACTAATTTTCTCAACACGACCACGTGAATAAATTTAATCATACTTATTCTGAATCCCAATCATGCCTACATGCAAGCTTTTAGATTTAAGTCTTATTATACTTGTTCAATCTGGAAACATTGTAGATTAAACCGGATACTTATTCATTCTGACTCTGAAACTACAGGCAAACTTTAAAATTAAATCTGATACTTATTCAAGCTGAAGGCATATTCAATCGAATTCAACTATATTGATGTACATACTGATACAGACCCAAACTGATTCATTAGCCTAAGCTCTTACAAACTGATACATATGATTGTCTACACAGATGTTTGCAATGAAGGGCTCGCTGTAGGATAACGAACTTATACTCATCAATTTGAATGGTCAATTTCACTATAAATTGACCGTGAACGCCCACAAAAATTTCGCTTTGTGTTTGACATTACCCTCAAAAATTACTCACACCGCAACATCTGTATATACCGTATATTCACGAGCTCAACAACTGTAGACTCACGGGTTCTTTCCATGAGCTCAATAAATGGCGTCTCATTCTAAAATGTTGGTAACTGCTAATTTGATTGCAGCATTCAAAACCTCCCAATAAATACGCAGTTAAAGCCTCGCTTTAATACGCAGCATTCAAAGCCTATTTTAATACTCGTTTAATATTTGACCGTTTGAATTCATAACAGCTATTTTTTGAATTCTATTTATATCCCACTGCTTTCCTCAAGAAAATACACGGAAAAATTGCTTCGTCCAAAAATTCTTCTTTGCTTCATCCCGTTCTCCAGGGTAGCTATACTGTGCAAAATCCAAAGTCTCTGGCCAAGTGTGGACGCGGCCAGAGGCTGCTGTGTTAACCTTTGGGAGCAACCGGCAACAACGATTACCACCGAGGTCGCGCCACAGCGGTTTCAATTACTCCTGCCAAGTATTCTGCTTCTCGGATCTTCCTCGTATAGCCACGGTACATAGCCAAGTGTGGACGCGGCCAGGGGCTGCTGTGTTAACCTTCAGGAGCAACCGACAACAGCGATTACCACCGAGGTCGCGCCACAGCGGTTTCAATTACATCTGCCAAGTATTATGCTTCTCGGATCTTCCTCGTATAGCCACGGTATTCTACATATTTTTCTTACAATATATTTGTTTCTCAGTTTAACCGGACAAATTCTAACCATTGCTTCGTTCTACTTGATGTAGAAATATACCATGGTAAATGGAAGATAAAATTGAAAGTTACTCATGTTATTTCAATGTGGACCATTTCCTTCATGATGTAGATGCCTGTAAAGAGAATGGGATGGCGGTAGAAGATGACTCCATTGAAATCAGTCTAACTTCGCAACCAAAATGCACCTT